>OZ018334.1:19470340-19759845 GCA_963969495.1 Ceratothoa steindachneri
ACGCACATCCAAAGACCAAGCATTTCCCTATTCACACATGACATCCACAACCACTCATTAATCAACTCCCATACTGACACACTGGCCTACACAAAACTGCATGACTGCCTCAGCAAACAAATCAACAGTATTGCTTTTCACCCCACACTACCACAAATCGAAAAACACCCCAAAATCAGCCTGAGTATGCAACACCTGCCAATATACAAAAACCCCACCCTCTTAAGACTCACACTAGACACCCATATCCCCATAAGCGGCGTGGCGATTTGCCATCCTGGCCGCCGTGCTGACGGAACTCAGCGCCTCATCTGGCCCCAGCTTAGCCTCTTCTCCTTTCAGACAGCCTGTATTTCTCCCCTACAACCTCTCCCACAACTTTCTCTGGTCGGCCTCTATTTTCACAGGGTAGATGCTGACCTTCACAGCAAACTATCCTGGATCGGGGCTGAGTTGGGAGGGGACAATGTTGCCTAACTCCTGAGGTCCGGTTTGGGATTGTGGGTTTTTAACAACCTGCTTCATCCCCACCCATACATTCCTCACATCCCTTTTGCTTCTCACTTCACAATCTATATTTGCATGCCGTGTCCAAGGTGGAGCCACCAGGCGGGAGGGGTGGTCTTAAATGGCGGCATCTGGCTCTGCCAGGCCTGTATGCATTCCTTGCAGGGCGGGCTACTGCGAGGGATGATGGGCGTGTGCATCCCGTGAGAAAATTAGGCTCCCCATGCCCAATGATGGAAATTTTAAAAAAGCCCTTCACAATCAACGGAGCCGCATTCTGGCAGCTTGAGGTTCCCTCAAGCACAGGGGACCCTCTAAATTTCTCTAACCGGAGAGGAGGCTTACTCCACTTGTTTGCCTATGGCTGTAGGGGACTTAGTCTCACCCCCTTGTCCTCCCTCTTTCCAGTGGCAGTCCCCCCTTTACTTTCCAAGGAGACTGCCAGGAAAGCCAGCAGGCAGCCCATAGCCGACTGCTCCCTAATGAAGCAGCTTGGTAGGGCAAACCCCCTTAGGGGGGACTGGGAAGCCAGGCCCCTTCAGTCGCTTCCCTCAAAAGATCTGCTGGCAAGAATATTGAACCTTGCTGGGGTAATGGCCTGTGTCTTCCTTCCCCAGACTTGACTTGTGACAGGGCTCCTAATTGGACCTGTGATGTACTGGGGGTGATGGCCAACTGGAAGCTCCCCCCCCCGCTGAGATAGACATGGTCCTTGAGGCAACCCAGCTCAGAGGGTAGGGCCTTCCATGTGAGCGAATCTGGGCTCGGCACCAAGCACCGAACTCGAGTCCGCCCCTATGCAAGGTCCTCCTCAAACAGTTAGGGTTTCCAAGGCAGTACAAGGAGGGGAGGGATCTCCTCCTACCAGTGCCCCTGTGACTGCCAGGACTTTCTCCAGCCCTCTTCTCCTAAAAAGAAAAAAAAAACAGAAAAAAGACTCGGGACTCATCTCCATCTGCGGGGACGGATGGATCTGCTGCCACTTCGGTAAGCAACCGAGCCAAGATTGGCACATCCGGCCCCTCTGACCGCCCGGGTGTGGAGCCCCTGACTAAGACCAAAAGTGCACAGGGCAGAGCCTCGATAACATTGAGGCCCATCATTCAGAAATTACCCACATTTTTGAGCCCACTGGCTTCGAATGCTTACTAGTTATTCACTCCACTGATGGCACCATGTTGGCTAAGGGAAACATGATCCATCAGAGGACAGCTCTAGCTAGTGTGATTGGTAGAGAGCCGAAGATGGCTTGTTTCTCGGATTGGAGCCTTTTGGCGAATGCGTCGAAACCATCCGAGGCGGCCATGATTAGTGCCCTTTAGACACTTGATGGCACGCCTGTGAGTGTGACGCTGCACTCTACCATGAACTTTGTGAAAGGAGTAGTTTATGTGAGGGAACTCATCGACTACTCCATAGAGGACATCACCTTAGAGCTGGCCGACCATGGGGCGGTTAAGGTCGAATGTGTGATGAGAAAACAGGGAGGGATTCAAGACCCACCCCCTGGACTCGTGTCTTGTCAACTGTGACAAGCTCCCTGAGTTGTTGTGCACTGGTGTATGTCTACCGCGCGAAGTCATTCAATCCACTTCCGGAGAAGTGGTACTACTGTCAATTCTTCTTCCGTGCATAGTTGGGGTTACCCAAAGTCTGTGTAAGTTGCTCCAAGGCTGAACACAATAACTCCAAATTGTGTGTGGCCAAGTGTGTGAATTGTGGATAGCCGCATCCCACTTCTTTGAAGCAATGTGGTGTATATCTCCCTGCGAATGAAATCCTGTCCATTCAGGCCCAGGATAGTGTCTGATTTTGCAAGGCTAAGGACTTGGTCCTGGCATCCTAGTGCTACATGGGATCCTTAATGCTTCAATTTTAAGAAAGACACCCTCTGCTCCTGCCCCCTCCAGGCATACGAGCATAGTTGTTTCCACCCCCATTCAGAGCCATTCTGCTGGTTCAACTCAACCTGGACGCTCCCCTGGTAAAGCTGGTGGCAAAGGGTTCACACCCAGACCCGGCTAACCCCCCCCCCCTCCCCCAGCGTGACCGTTTCTCGTAAGGCGAAACGGCCATGCGACTCCACCGAGTCTTTAGACTCACAAGAGGCTTCCCCCCGAAGTTGGACGTCAGGCCATCTTGCAGGGTTCCTAAAGCTACCCCCCGAAAAGAGGATAGCAACAAAGGAGCTTCGGCTCCTTCGCTCACGTCTAGTGGTGGGCTGGATGGCTCGGAGACGTTGGATCTTCCAAAAGAGGGACCCCCGCCTCCAAAGCCGCAACACCCACCTAAGGTTTCGAGGCGGAGGGAGGAAAAGACTCAGATTACGAGCCCAACCTCCCCCAATTAGTCCTCGAAGGCGACAGCGCCTTCAGCCCATTTTCCCACCAACAGCGCCCGGGATTCTGCCTCCGAGAAGCGTACGGCTATTCCTATGAGGGTCTTCTCTACGAAGAGGGGCCCCCCGTCTCCTCCGAGCTAGTTCTGGAGGGCATATTCCTACAATGGAATTGCTGTGGACTCGGGGCCAACTGGGAGGAGCTGCGGAGGCTCGTCTCGTCTCGTTCCCCGTTAGCTATTTTTCTGCAGGAGACCATGCTAGACGCGTAACCCCTGCCCGTCCTCCCGGGGTATAAGGGTTTTGTTAGCCCACCACCATGAACTTGGGGCCGGGCTGGGGATGCACGGTTTACACTCGGCATGATGTCTCCGTTCTTCTTTTCACTTTAGATACCTCTTTTCAGGCAGTGGCTGTGCAGCTTCACCTGTGTAGGAGGTATACTATCATTTCTGCGTACATTCCACCGTCAGCTGACTTCCACGCGGGGGACTTCCGCCGCGCCGTGGCACGGTTGTCAGGCCCTTTCTCTTGCTTGGAGATCTGAATGGCAGACATCCTCTCTGGGGAGACTATTCAATAAATCTCAGAGGATAAGTCCTTGCCGATCTGATCGAAGAGCTTGAGATTGGTGTCCTAAATTTAGATTAGTTTACGCATCAGTGCCCGAGAACCGCTTCATTTTCTTGCCTTGATCTATCTCTGTGCTCTCCAGATGCACAGCCTGATTTTGATTGGGGGGTGGTCGATGACCTCCATGGTAGTGATCACTTTCCCATTCAAATATCATTTTCAGGGCGGCTGCCGCCTGAGAACCCATCTCGGTGGGGCTTGGCACGGGCGCCGTGGCCTGCATTTCAAGAAATGACTGAATTCTGTATCTCAGTCGAGGAGTTCTTCTCCGGCAACTTCATCGCCGCAGGCGTGACTACTATTCCCAGAACGTCTGGCCGTTTTGCACGCCGACCACTCTCGTTCTCGTTGGCTGAGTTTGAGACGGCCCCCAAACAGAAGCGTTATGCCTACACTGTCGCTGAATTTAGTCGGGCTAGGGCTAGGTTCCGGTATATTTCGAAACACGCCCGCCGCTCTTCTTGGCCGTCATACGTGTCTTCACTTAACGGGAAGACTCCTCTAACAGAGGTGTGGAAGCGAGTCAAAAGGATTCGTGGCAAGTTCTCGCAGGAACCCTCTCCCATTCTCCAGGAAAATGGGAGCCGAATCCTTCGCGACCGCTTTCTCCGCATTCTCTAGCCGGGATGCTGCTCCGCCAACATTCAATGCCCGTCGTGATGTCGCGGAAGGCCACCGACTGGACTTTACCTCCAGAGGCGGAGAACCCTTCAACGACACGTTTACTCTGAGTGTGTTGCGTTCCACTCTTGCTTCGTGCGCGGACACCGCCCATGGTCCGGGCGATGTCCCGTACACTATGCTTCGACACGTGGGTGACCGAGGCATGGCCTTTATCTTAGATTTGTTTAACAGGATCTGGGTGGAGGGTCTCCTCCCGGATTCCTGGCGAATCGTTGCTGTGCTCGCCTTTCGCAAACCGAGGAGAGATCTCTCTACTCTGACCGGTTTTTCCCCAATCTCTCTAACCTCTTGCATGTGCAAGTTGATGGAGAAATTGGTAAATCTTAGATAGCCTTTTTCCTGGACAGCGGAGGCCATCTGTGCGGCTTCCGCAAGTTCCATTCCATGTCGGATGGTCTGCTCCGACTGGAAAATGCCTTTTGCGAGACCTTCCTTCGCAGACAGCACTACACCACGGCGTTTTTCGATCTGGAGAAGGCCTATGATACCGCATTACGATACAGTATCATGGAGACGCCACATGATGGGGACGAGGGGACGCCTCCCAATCTTTATATCTGAATTTTTGCGAGGTCGTCGATTCCGCGTACTGGTGGGGGTAGCCCTCTGCGGCCCAATGGAGCAGGAAGTGTGTGTCCCGCACGGAAGTGTCCTCAGTGTCACACTCTTTGCTCTGAGCATCAACGGCATCACCCCGGTGCTGCTCTACGCGGACGACCTTTCTATCTGTTTTGGTGCGGCCCAGTTGTGAACTCTGGAGCGTCGACTCCAACAGGCATTTTACTGCATCTCTTGCTATGCCGAAGCGCAAAGGGTTCGGTTTTCTTTGGCCAAGACTAGGGTGGTGCACTTCTGCCGCCATCCACGGCTCGACCCCGACCCAGATTCGTTTCTTAATGGGGTGTGCCTGGAAGTGGTTGAATGGCACCGTTTCCTTGGTCTTGTATTTGACTGACTCCTCACCTGGGAGGCTCATATTTGCAGCCTTAGGGTCTCTTGTACCGCGCCATGGATATTCTTCGTTCCGTGACGTTCAGCTCTTGGGGTGCTGATAGGGCTACTGCCTTACTTTTTTATTGATCATTTGTCCGTTTGATGCTCGACTAGGGATGTGAGTTTTATGCATCCGCAGCCGAGCGTCTATTGTGGAAGGTGGACTCGATCCACCAATCTGTCCTTCGCTTGGCGACTGGTGTCTTCCGCACTTCCCCCATTGAGAGCCTGCTTGTCGATGCTGGAGAGATGCCATGATCTATGCGCCGTGCACAGTGCATTACTCGCCTGTACGCACGAGCACAGCGGCTCCCTTTGTCGCCAACGGCTCTCAAAGCAACCGCAGCTGATCTCGACGGTGCCTATTCTGCCGAGAGACGCAAGTCATACCCTAAGCCCTTTGGGTATGGAAACTCCTTTGAGGAAACTCCTTCGAGAGTTTTATATAGGTCTCGGGCCGGTGGCGCCCCTTGTTCTGCCCAGGACGCCACCCTGTAGGGTACCACCGTTTGCTATTTGTCGCCACGCCTCTGCTCCTAAATCTTGTACATCTTCGGGAGTATTGCGTTCGGCTTTTTTGGAGCACATCTCGTGTCACGCTGGAACCGTACCAGTGTAATCGGATGGCTCCAAGTCCGAAGAAGGGGTGTCGCTTTCCACGCCGTATCCCTTCTGTTTGAACTTAGCGGGGCTCTACGGGCGGAGCGTCTGTTTGCACGCCTGAGTTGGTGGCAATACACCACTCGGTATGGGAGATTACGTGACGTGCCCGGTTCGGAGACCGGATCGTGATCTATAGCGACTCACAGAGCGCCCTGAGTGCTCTTGGGGTATTGGAATCTCCGCACCCTCTGGTTCGCGATATCCGTGATGCTACGGTTTTACTGAGCCGGGTGGATGTCAAGATTATCTACATATAGCTGGGTTCCTGGACATGTAGGAATTGCAGGGAATAAGCGCTCCAAACAGTCTGCAAGGTCTGGACCAGCATTTCACTCTGGTACGCACACACTACATGGCAGGAATATGGGCAGCTCTTCAGACTGCTTGGCAAAGAAGATGGGAGATGGTCCAGGGGAACTTAAAGTTGCGTGCCATTGCCCCCAACTGTTCCCATGGACCTATCCCCCAATGCTGCGATGGCTTCAGGTCACTTTCTGTCATCTCCGAATCGGGCATTCTCATGTGAGTACGCCCTATTATGATGACTGCATCGTCCCCCAGAGTGTTCGGCACATTCTTGTCAAATGTCCCTGTCCGTGTGATCTTCGCGCATGTTACCTGTCCCACTACCGGGATTGGCGGGTTCGCTACCGCCTGTCCCTTGTACTTGGGACAAGTGTGTGCACATTGACTGATGGACTTGTAGACTTTTGGGGGGAGGCCGGCGTTCTCCTTTTTATTTAAATAGGTTTTTTTTTGTTTTCTTTATAGGTTGCACGTTTTTGCGCCGGGGGGGACCTCTCCCAGATGCATGAGCTTGCTTCCTGCTCGTTGCCTTTTCCTTTTTTATTTTTAGTGTTGTTTGTTTTTTTGTTTTTTGAATTTTATTTTAAAGTAACCTAGTACTAGGCAGTTTTTAATATGGCAACTAACACCTAAGTAGGCAGTCGCCAGATGAGCTCTTAAATTTAAAAAAAAAGAAGAAAAAATAGACACCCACATGGCACTCAAAACCCTCACAACAATCATTCCAAACAAGGCCACAAAGAAAATCAACGTCATCAAAGCATTATCAAGAATTAAATTTGGAGATCAGAAGGAGCCTCTCACCACTCCATACAAACAATTCATCCACAACACCCTCGACTATAGCTATTTTGATTTCCTACCTTTTTACCAAAGATGTCATCCAATTCCTCAAATTAACTTTGGTTATGACAACTTTTTTCTACTTGAATGTACATTTGGCATTCCTTATTTAGTCAGTCTTCCCTCATTACTTTTGACACTGCTATTTAGCCATTAGCAACATGCATACTTCTGATACTTGCACACACTACTCTTTTCAATCTGATGGATCACTCATTCTTTTCACATGAAAATGATCACATCTCCAAAATAAGCTATTAATAACAGGGATTTAAAATATGAAAAGAGCACAAACGGATTTCCATAGATAAACATCCATCAGTGACCTGAACAATATTGGTCACAATGGTTATTACCTCATATCATGGTTGTATTGTGCGGAATTGAATTTTGTATTTCTTTACACAGGACTTTGATGAGATTTCTTTGAAGGAAGAAATTAGTGAAGAATTCTTTCATACCGAGACAAGTTCTTTTCCTGATGTTGAGGGACCATGTGCAAAATCTGTAAACTCTCTACCAAACACACCCACTAAGTTGTTGCAACAAGACTCCATCGAAGAAAAGGTAATTACAATTTATATTATAGTGGCAAAGTTTTCCTATTTTCACCTTTGTTTTTTAATGGTAACTGATTTACCACTAATCTACACTCATTTTAAGAAGCTCCCAAAGTGGGGTATCTAGTGGGTATAGAGTTAACACAGATGCCAGATAGGACTAAAATATGCTACACCTGGTACCTGGAGGATCAGCAGTATGTCCTCCAGGCCTGAGTGCAAATAGGGAAGACCCCTATCACTTGATTGACTTGAACCCTTTGATGAGGTACTCATTTCTCCTTCTCTGACTCTCCCCTCAATTCTTTGTTTAGCCTAAAATCAGGTAATGTGTGTCAACCTTGTAAAAATTGCAGACCCGTGTCATTATTATATATCATTTTTTATTATTAGTATTAATTATTATTTAAGATTATTTATCATAAGTGTGATTTATTATTATCATTATTACTATCCACTCAACCTTTTCTCCCTCACTGTGCACCAGGATGAGTGTTTCCACCTGTACAGAGTTTGGTTCAGTAGCTATGGTGCCTTGGTGGACTGCATGCCATCCTGGGATCAATTTAACCGGGGTATGATAATAATAGGTGATCATCACTCGCCCTACTGGTTAGTGGACCCGCCCATCTCTACTTCTCTTGATTACTTACCCTCGTACCCTGTTCCACACTTGCTCTCCTACCCACAGTGGTTCTGGCTGCCCAATGCCCTTTTGCCCTTTTATGATCCTTAGTTGAGTGGCAGTGTATACAAGTAGGTCCCTATCTGCTATGAGGGCTGAAAGCCCCCTGGTTAAGGTAAGTATTAGGTATGGGGTGTACTGGACTGTTGACTCTGCTCACTTCCCTCCAATACACACATAAGGTGCCTATGCCGGCACCATCCTTTATTGCTCTAGTTTCAGGCCAATTTTGCCTAAAGGCTGGACCAGGGTCGATTATGTGTAAATGATCACACACCGAACTTCTGATCCTATGGAGACTTTTCTCTTAGCCTCCTCACTCATGGGGAGGTCATAGTATCCACTTTCCATGAGGCACCTCATTTCTTTTTTACTCTGATTATGGGAGAAGGATGAAAACTGAGGGACCCATTTGACCAGTGGAGGGTCTACCTCTGGCATATTTGGTCCTGCTCTCGGGGTAGATTCTCCTGAAAAGGAGGTGCCTCCTTTGCTTTTTCAGGGGCCTCTCCAACCATCTACTGGAGAGGAGGTTTAATCTTCTCCTAGGGCTCCTGGTGTGGAGGTTTGTCAGCCATTCATGACTCCATCTTGCAATGAATTTCATTCCTCCCTATTCCATCACACAGGCCTGCCAAGAGCGTAGCAGAGGGCCCCAAATCGATCAGGAGCGACTCGATAGAGCCTACCCCCTTATGTGGGCAAATGAAAGTAGGGCGTGTTGGGCCATGTCCCCTCCGCGAACTCCGGACCAACTGGGAGGAGCTTCGGAGGCTCGTCTCATTTCATTTTCTCTTAGCTATTTTTTTCCTAGTGTTCATGCTGGGTGCATTTCTTCTTCTCCTCCCCCTAGGATATAAGGGTTTTGGGACCTTGCTGCTGGAAACCCCTTAAAAAAAATGTTTTTTTTGTTTTTTTATTGTTCTTTGGGGTAATAAGAGGGCTAACAAGATCAGAGCTTCTCTGCAAACATTGGCCAAATTATTGACAATGTTAACATATATCAGTAAGTTTGGCATCTCCTGACCCAGCTTTAAAACTGCTCTAGACAAGGTATGATATTAATATTAGTAATAATGAAAAAAATAATAGCACTGTTAGTCTGTCAATAATCATAATATAAGTAAATACCAATAAAATCAATCAGTACCAGTACGTACAGTACATAATTTGTGTTACTTTTGTTTTTAACCCAGCTCCAAGCTGACGGAACGAGGCTCGCAGATGCTGTCGATATCTGGGAATCTTTAATGAATAATCCTGATTTGCTGCAGGATCCTCAAAGTATCAAGGATAAGTTCAAGAAAGCCATGAAACCAGTTCATTATTTTGCTTACATGACTGATCCTCGTTACTTAGGTAGGAAGTTGTAATTCTGTTAATTTAGTATTTCAGAAGAATTACATTCTAAATGCAATTTTTACATTCTGAAACTAAAAGTAGAATGTTGCCAATGACTGAATCCTAGTTTTAATTTGCTATATTTAAAATTCCAGGAGAAAATTTAAAGTTAGAAGTTGAAGAACCATCTGAGAATTGCCTCAATGAAATCCATCCTGATTTTGCAGTTGGATTGTATGAATTTCAGCTCAAGGATAGTCAAATTTTCCCACCCATCATATTTTCTGAACCAGTTAAATGCAACCTTTCTTCAAACAAGTGGGAAGAAATTGCCAGATGGATTTTGTTCATTTTTAGGGTCCATACATTCATGTCCAGCTAGTTCAACTTCAATAGAGAGGTTATTTTCCTCATTTGGATTATATGGAATAGAATAAGAAACAGATGAGGAGTGAAAAAGGTGGAGAAATTAGTGAAAATCTACAAACACTTAAAAGCAGAGCAAGGTACAGAATGGCAAATGGTGATGTCTGATAGTAAAAGTTAATGGGTTCTTTTTGTATTAACTGAAGTAAATTCTGTTTAGTTTTCTCCTTTATACAATTATATGGGAAAAGTGTTTATTTAATTATATAAGAATTTAAAAGTTTGGCTGGATTAAAATTTAATGTGATGAATCATTATCCTTTATATCATAAAAAACTAGAACACAAACAAAGGAGACAAAAAACTTTCGATCAATATTAAAAGAAAATCCCTGTTTGATGCTATAATTTTTTTTAGGAAGATATTTATGGATTTTACATTCTTTAATTTATGTACATATATAGAGCTTATTAAATAAGGTCTATACACAGTGGTTGGACAAAATGATTCGAACAGTATCAATTTAACACAAATATTTCAATGACCCATTATATTACAAATATCTTTTTGAGTGTTTTGTTTTTATTGTAGATACACAATTTTATTTATAAACTTTAAAGATTATTTGCATTTCTTTTTCAGTTTGTGGTATAGATGCCAAGTGCATGACCTCACTGAGTTTTAAAAAGAGCAAAGTATTGGATTCCAAATTGCAGGAGCTTCTGTCACCATAACAGCTAAACTCTTTGGTTTTTCGAGACCTATCATATCAAGGACCTTGACAGAATTCAAAGGGGCAGGGCAAAACCACCAGCAGGAAGAGTAATTCCGGCAGACTTTGAAGCTCGCTAAAAGAGAGTGACGAGTGTTGAAAGGCATTGTGATAAAAAATTCCCAGACAATTGTCTCTAAAGTTACTGCAGAGTTTAATCAACAACTAACTAGCACAGTTTCGATCAAACCTGTTCGCCGTGATCTCTATAAAACCGGATGTCATGGAAGAGTAGCCATCAAGCAACCTCTGCTTTCTCATCAAAACATTCAGAAAAGGATGAACTGGTGTAGAGATCACAATGGCTGGTTGACAGACTAATGGAAGCAAGTAATATTGTCTGATGAGTTCAGTTTTTCTCTCATTCCCAATGCAGGGCGAGTTTATGCTTGGGGGCAGCTTGGGGAAGCTTTCACTCTTGACTGCCTTTGTCCTACAGTGAATCATGGAGGAGGGCTGGTGATGGTTTGGGCAGCCATATCTTGGAATTCTCTTTCTAGGATCAACAGCAACCAATATCTGAATATTTTGGAAGATCAAATCCATCCCATGGTCCAGACATTATTTCCTGATGGTGAGTGAGTGTTCCAAGATGACAATGCCCCAGTACATACCGCTCATATGATTAAGAATTTGTATGAAGATATTAGGAGTGAGTTACAACACATGGAGTGGCCTCCACAATCTCCAGATCTTAAGATTATTCTGAATTTGTGTTGCGTCTTGAGCGACAAGTTAGAAGTCTTTACCTTCCACCGTCGTGTCTAAAAGAGGAAGCTGTATGAATCAATTCCAAGACTCCCTTACGCTGTTGAGAAAGCATAAGGAGGACCAACTTCGTATTAAATAAATATTCATTGAATTTAACACGTTCCAATTATTTTGTCCAACCCATGTATATTTTTACCAGGAAGGGCGTTTCCATGTGGACAGACTTCGGTCCAGTAGCCATGGTGTCTTGGTGGACTGCAGGCCATCCTGAGATCATCTAGCACCAGGTCATGATAATAATAGTCGATCACTCACCCTACTCGTTTGTAGAACAGCCTATCTCTGCCTCTCTATTACATTCTAAGGTGGGGCTGCCTGGCCACTGGGCGGAAACGTGTGGTCCTAAATGGCGGCAGCTGGTTCTGTCGGCCCCGTGATTATTAGAGGGTCACCCAATGATGAAATAAAGAAAAATACTCTACCTTCCCTTCGATCATCGTAGGAACCGCCCTCTGGCAGCTACACTGAAAACATGGTCCCCCCTCCCTCCCTGTGTTTTCACAGGGGACACTCGAAAAATCTTCAACCAGAGAGGAGTAAGCCCCCTCTCCTTTGCCTACGGGTGTAGGGGACTCCCCCTTACCCCCTTCTCTGGAGGTGCCCTCGGGTGCCTCCCTCTTTACTTTCTAAGGGGACTGCCAAGAAAGGCAGGCAGCCCATAATCTAGCGCTCTCGGTGGGAGCGGCACGATAGAGCAAACTCCCTTTGGGGGAGGAGGGAAGACAGGCCCCGAGGGCCTCTTACAAATAAAGACCTGCGAGCTCGCATATTGAGCTTAGATGGGGTCGCCATACGTGCCCCAACCCCTGCCCCGACAAACGACACACTGACGAATGGGATCTGTGATGTCCTGGGGGCGGATAGCCACATGGAGCCCCCGCCCTGAGATGGACATGGTCCCTGAGGCAACCCAGGCTCAGACGGTAGGACCTTCCATGGGGACGAACCTGTCCAAGGTCCTCCTCAGAGGGCTCGGGTCTCGGCTATACAGGGAGAAGCGTGATCTCCTCCTCCGGCTGGTGATCCTGTGAATGCCAAGACCTTATCCATCTCGGAGAAGAACCTGGCTGAGGCCGGTCCATCTGGCTTGGGGCCTCCTGCCGGCGGAGGTAAGAAGCAGGTTTATTCCTCGCCCTCCTCTCCTAAAAAGATGAAGAAGACTCGGGGCTCCTCTCCTTACGGGGGGATGGACGGGGCGCTGCCGTTTCGGTAAGCGACCAACCCAACATTGGTACGTCCGTCCCCGTTGCAACAAAGTCGAGTATTGCGCAGAGCGGATCCTCAATTACGTCAGGGGCCCAAAATTTAGAGGCTACCTGGTGTATTCGCGCCTGCTTGCTTCAAACGCTTCCTTGTTATTCTCAACATGATCCATCAGAGGACAGCTCTAGCTGGTGTGATTGGTAGAGAGCCGAAGGTGACCCATTTTTCGGAGGGGAGCCTTTTAGTGAATGCGTCGAATCGCTCCGAGGTGGCCATGATTAGTGCCCTTCGGACACTTGATGGCACGCCTGTGAGTGTGACGCCGCACTCTACCATGAACTTTGTGAAAGGAGTAGCTTATGCGAGGGAACTTGTGAAATACTCAATATATGACATCACCTTAGAGTCGCCGACCATTGGGCGGTCAAGGTCGAGCGTGTGTGTGTGTGTGTGTGTGGATGCTGGTTGGTATCGCTACTGCGTGATAGCATTCGTGCCACTGCTGCGGAGGTGCTACTACTGTCACCGCTTCGGCCATAGTAATCGCTCCTGTAGACGCGCATTGTCGGGGTTACCCCAAGTCTGTATAGGTTGCTCCAAAGCCGAACACGATAAGTCCAAATTATTTTGGCCAAGTGTGTCAATTACCGAGAGCTGCAGCCCGTTTCTTCGAAGCAATATGGTGCGTATCTCCATGAGAAGGAGGCTAAGGGCTTGGTCCTGGCGCGCCCGGTGCTGCCTGGGACGTCCAATGACTCATTGTTAAGAAATACCCCCTTTGTTCCAAACCTCTCCAGGCCTACAAGCACGGTCGTTTCGGCGCAGATTCGGAACCCTTCTGATGGTTCTACCCACCCTTGGCTCTGTCGTGGATAAGCTGGTGGCACACAGGGTTCACACCCAGCCACGGCTAAAACCAGGGTTCCCCTCCCTTCCCTCAGCGTGACCGTTTCCGTAAGGCGAAACGGCAGTGCGCCGTTTGGTCGTGATTTCGGGGTTCCTAAAGCTGGTCCGCGAAAGGAAGGCAGCACTATAGGAGCTTCTGCTGCTACACCAACAACCGTCGTAGGCTGGATGGCTTGGAGAAGGTGGATCTTCCAAAAGAGGGTCCCCACTGCCGAAGCCGCCCGTCTTGCCTAAGGTTTCGAGGCGGAGGCAGGAAGACTAGCATGGCTACCCTCCCCTCCCCACTCCCCCCGATAAGTCCCCGAAGGCGAGAGCGCATTGTTCGACCAATAGCGTCCGAAGTTCGGCCTCCGAAAAGCGTAGGGCCATCCCCTGAGGGTCTTCTCTTAGAAGACGGCCCCTACATCTCCGAGCTATGCCTTGTGCACATATATTCCTTCAATGTAATTCCAGCGGACTACGGGCCAACCGGACGGAGCTGCCTAGACTCCTCTCCTCCCGGTGTATAAGACTATTGCGACCCCACAACCAAGGGATGGATGCTGGGCGGGAGAATGCATGATTTACACCCAGCATAATGTCTCCGTTCTTGTATTGTCTTTAGATACCTCCACCTGGATAGGAGGTATACTGTGATTTCCGCGTACACGTCCGCCGCGTCGTGGCACCGTCGCCGAGGCCCTTTCTCTTGCTCGGGGATCTGAACAGGAGCCACTTCCTCTGGGGAGACTACTACTCGAATAATACTAGGGGTCAAGTCCTTGCCGACCTGATCGACGAGCTTGAGATGGGTGTCCTAAATGTGGATGCGTTTACGCATCACTGCCCGAGAACCGCTTCATTTTCCTGCCTCGATCTATCTTTGTGCTCTACGGATGCACAGCCTGATTTTGGGTGGGGGGGTTTTGCGCACTTTCCCCATTGAGAGCCTGTTGGTTGATGCTGGGGAGATGCCACTCGCTCTGCGCCGCGTGCAGTGCATCACTCGCCTGTATGCGCGAGCCCGGTGCCTCCCTCAGTCGCAAACAGCTCTCACTGCATCCGCAGCTGATCTCGATGGTGCCTATGCCGCCGAGAGACGCCAGTCATACCCTAAGCCCTTTGGGTTTAGGGCCAGGAAACTCCTTAGAGAGCTAGATATAGCTCTCGGGCAGGTGGACGCCCCTGGTTCTGCCCAGGACGCCACGCTGGAGGGTACCACATTGGCCATTTGTCGCCATGCCTCTGCTCCCAAAGTTTGTACGGCGCCGGGAGTATTGCGTTCGACCTTTTTGGAGCACATCTCGTGTCACGCTGGAACCGTGCCAGTGAATACGGATGGCTCCAAGTCCCAAGAGGGGGTCGGCTTCCACGCTGTATGCCCTCTGTTTGAAGTCAGCGGGGCTCTGCCAGGCGCTTCGTCTGTCTTCACGGACGAGCTGGTGGCAATACACCACTCGGTACGGGAGATTACGCGACGTGCCCGGTTCGGAGACCGGATTGTGATCTATAGCGACTCAGAAAGCGCCCTGAGTGCTCTCGGGGCACTGGAATCTCCGCATTCCCTGGTTCGCGATATCCGTGACGGCACGGTTATGGCGAGCCGGGCAGATGTCAAGATTATCTTCTGCTGGGTTCCTGGACATGTAGGAATTGCGGGGAATGAGCGCGCATGGACCTATCCCCCAATGCCGCGACGGCTTCAGGTCGCTTTCTGTCGTCTCCGAATCGGACACACCGTGTGACGCATCGCTATTTGATGAGCGCTCGCCTGCGCCCTATTGCGACGACTGCGTCGTCCCCAGACTGTTCGGCACATTCTTGTCGAATGTCTCAGTCTGGGTGATCTGCGCGCACGTTACCTGTCCCGGTACCGGGATGGGCGGGGTCGCTACCCCCTGTCCCTTGTACTCGGGTCGAGTGCGTGCACCATGACTGGTGGACTTGTTGACTTTTTGGGGGAGGCTGGCCTTCTCCCTTGTATTTAACTTGTTTTTTTTTTGTAAGTCGCAGGCTCCTGCGCTGGGGGGGAGGGGGACCTCCCCCTGACGCCGGGCTTGCTCCCTGATTGTTATCCCCTTTTTATTGTTGTTTCTGTTAAAATTTTAATTTTAAAGTAGCCTAGAACTGGGCTGTTTGTTTGCGGCGACTTATCCCCAAGTGGGCAGTTGCCAGATAGTCCCTTGGAAAAAAAACAATGTGGATAACCCCCATGGTAGTGATCACTTTCCCATTCAAATATCACTTTCTGGGCCACTGCCGCCCGAGAGCCCGCCCCGGTGGTTTTTGGCGCGAGCGCGGTGGTCCGCATTTCAGGAAATGACTGATTTCTCTATCTCAGTCGAGGAGTTTAGGTCGGTTGATTAGGCCGTTGAGTTCTTGTCCGGTAACCTCATCGCCGTGGGGCTGACTAATATTCCTAGAACTTCTTGCCGTTTTGAATGCCGACCACTCCCGTGGCGGTCAGCGAAGTGTGAGACGGACCTCAAAAAGAAGCGTTATGCCTACATGCGCTATAAGCGCCGCCCGAACGATTTCACTATAGGTGAATTTCGTCGGGTTAGGTTCCGGTATATTTCAAAGCACGCCCGCCGCTCTTCTTGCCAGGTATAGGTGTCTTCACTTCCTCTCCTTTTCTCCAAGCGAATGGGATCGCAATCTCTGACAATGCGTTTGTGGCAGAATCCTTCGCGACCAATTTCTCCTCCTTATACAGCCTAGATGCTGCTCTGTTAGCATTTAACGCGCGTAGTGATGTCGCGGAAGGCGGTCGACTGGACTTTACCTCCAGAGGCGGATAATCCTTAGCGACAGGTTTTACTACTAGTGAGTTGCGTTCCGCTCTCGCCTCGTGCGCGCACACAGCCCCTGGGCCGGACCATGTCACGTACACCATGCTTCAACATCGGGTGAGCGAAGCATGGCGTTTCTGTTAGATTTATTCAACGGGATCTGGGTAGAGGATCGCCTGCCAAATTGCTGGCGAATCGCTACTGTGCTTGCTTTTCGCACACCCCGGAGAGATCACTCTACTCCGACCGGTTTCCGCCCAATCTCTCTAACCTTTTGCGTGTGCAAGTTGATGGAGAAATTGGTAAATGTTAGATTAGCCTATTTCCTGGACAGCGGAGGCCATCTATCTTCTGCACAGTGCGGCTTCCGTAAGTTCCACTCCACGTCGGATGCTCTGCTCCGACTGGAAAATGCCGTCTGCGAGGCCTTCTTTCGTAGACAGCACTACGCCACTTTGTTTTGTGATCTGGAGAAGGCGCATGATAGCGCATGGCATTTATGGTATCATAGAGACTTTCCACACGATGGAGGAGAGTGGGAGCCTTTCAATTTTTATATCTGAATTTCCCCTCCATGCGGATCACCTTGTCGTGGTGGAGGGGCTTGCGTACTCTAATGATGCGGTGGGCTATGTCAGTGAAGGCTGACCGAGATGGTCACTACTTCCCATCAGTCGGTCTTCAGGGGTCCAACCTTGCTGAACAGGCCACTGTAGAGGAGTCAGACTAACGATTTGTTCGCCGGAGGTTTCGCCATAGGCCGTACTCGTTCTGGAGCTGATAGCTGCCCACAGCTTGCGTCTTAGCCTAGCCGTCCTCAAACTTCCATTCTTGACGCTGCACTATTTTTAAAACGACAGATGTAGCGTGGGGGAGGGCTACCCCGAGGACGGTGTAAAGTGCCTTGTCAGGGGCAGCTACAGTAACATATCCACTTCTCAGGGTACATGTTCTTATTAATACAAATATATATGGGTAAAAATAAGAAAAACTTTTCCCAGAGGCTGCAGGTCCCCGTGCCGCCAATGACCATGTTCTCCGTAGACTCGATCCTTTTGGTTCTGAGGTCGACGATGACTTTGACTATGGAAAATTTGTACTATTGAAATCAGATAACGATAAACCATTGAGTAAAGCTGATATTTTCAACGTAAATGAAGACTTCGTTGCTAAATGTGGCCTAGAAATGATGGCTGTCTGGTAGTGGAATCGACTTTGTTTGAACAACACCAAAAAATCAAAACACTCGATTCTCTAGCTTCACTGAATATCTCTTCTTTAGCTCACCCTACCTTTAATACCTGCAAGGGGGTTATAAGGTCAGGGGAGCTGATTGAATACGATGTGGACCAACTTGTTGATAAACTGACTCCCCAGAAAGTAATCAGCGCATATCGCGTCACCCGCAATGTTAATAACACCAGAGTTCCTTCGGCTACCAACCATTATACTAACCTTCAATTGGTTGGAACCTCCTAAAAACATCAAGGCTGGCTCCTTGTGTATCCCTGTGAAGCCCTACGTTGAGAATCCCCGTAGGTGCTTCCATTGCCAACATTTTGGGCATGTCAGCAAATACTGCAGACAGATGAGGCTATGTATTAATTGTTCTTCCGACTTCCATGGAACACCATGCCAAAGTCCCCCTTGTTATGCTAACTGTGGTGGTGACCACCCAGCCAGCTCTAACCAGTGCACCTTTTTCTTATATGAGAGAGAGGTTATTGCTCTCCGAAATAAATACAGAATTAGCATGAATGATGCTAGAAGGAGAGCAAAATAACTATACATCCAACCAGGAATAAGTTTTGCAGACGCTCTTCGAACAAATCGACCAGTCCGTAACAAACAAAAAAGAATATTCAGACCTCACCTTTACAGCCACAGAATAACCACCAAGTAGCCCCAACAGAACATCTTCCCAAGAATGATGCTTCTCCTCCCTCTCCAATCATCAGAGAAGCTCCTGCTTCACCGAAACCAAGACGCAAGAGGACTCGCCGTTCCTCAGATTCTCCCCCTTGAGCATCAAACCAACCATTGCCATGTCCTGAAGAAATGGAGGCTGATCCCGGGGAAGTTTGTGTGGTGTGCGTCTCACCTTTAGACATCCACCCTACTTCCACTAAATCTGCCTTGATTCCATCTATCAAAACAAGTCAGCCTACAACACCCGCAGCACCAGCAACTTCGGAAAAAAACTAAAGAGATGGTCACAGATTCAACATTGGCTGTGGCCCCCTTGGAGGAGGAGAAACAGCCTTCTGGGCTTTCCATACCAACCACAGCTGACCCAACAACCAGTCCTTAGAATGACCTTGTACCATCCCTTTCGACACCACTAACTCCCAATATCTTCAGAGGCATCTTTGCCAGCAAAACTAACCAGTACTACAGAGGACCCAATATCCTCAGAGGCATCTTTGCCAGCAAAAACCACCTTGTCATATGCACAGCTGACAGATGGTTCTTTGCCCACTAATAAAAGTACCATCCCTAAAACCCTAAAGCTACCAATGCCTCAAGTACTAATAACATCAAGAAACCTAAAAGGCTCAAAACCCCAGTTACCTTTACCAGGTACAAAGAAAAACCTATTTACTCCTAAAAGATAAATATGCCCCCAATTATACATTGGAATTTACAAGGAATCTTCCCCAAATGGGAAGAACTCAAAATACTGCTACACGATTACAACCCTTGTTGTATAGCATTACAAGAAACACAATTGGGTAATCGTCAATTACCCAATATCCCCAACTATGTGGGATACTTTAAAAACCCACCAGAACCCATACATGGTTCAACTATTTTTGTCCACAAAGACTGTTCTCACTAGGTAATCCCATTGAAAACAGATCTTCAAGCAGTAGCGATCTGTGTGTACACCAACCGTTTATACACAGTCTGCTCACTGTACCTCCCTCCTAGTGAAGGAGTAGTTGCCTCAGATCTGGCTAACAAATTAGCCAATCTCATCACCCAACTCCCAACCCCATTCCTACTGGTTGGAGACCTTAACGCAAGGCATCAACTTTGGGGAGACTATGATAACAACCCCAAGGGAAACATGATCGTGAGATGTATAGAGACCATGGATGTGTCATTTTTTAATGATGGCACTCCAACATCTTTTCATGTCCAAACTAACGGCTCTACCTGTGTAGATCTATCAATTTGTTCATCAGACTGTAGAGCAGATTACAGCTGGTCGGTGGATCCTGACCTGAGAGGAAGCGATCACTACCCAGTTGTACTGACCTCATGCTTGACTGGCCCTCCCCCCCCCACCGAGTAATAGGTGGAACACTAAGAAAGCCAACTGGCCAAAATTTAAACACCTTCCATCATTCTGGACACTTGCCTCAGGGTGACGTTGACATGATCTTGGAGAACTTTCATGACCACGTCAACCAGGCGGCAAATTCATCTATGCCCCTCTCCAAAATTGATTCTCACAAGACCCACCTCCCTTTTTGGTCTGAGGAATGCAGCAAAGCAGTGACAGAATGCAAACGAGCTTATCGTCGCTACCACCTGAACCCTACTACTACCAATAAGTATGCCCGTAACTGAGCCAGGGCAGTGCGACAGCGTACCCTCCGCCAGGCTCGCCGAATTTCCTTTAAAGGGTATATCAACTCTATCAACCACCAAACTGCACCAGACAAAGTCTGGAAGAGAGTGAAGAAGCTCATGGGCAGAACAAGTGGCTTCTCTGCCCCAAATATAGTTGAAGCAGGTGAGCTTTTGGGAGACATTGAAAATTTCAAATGTCCTGGCAAAGACATTTGCTGACATCTCTACCCCCAACAATTACCCCCTAGAATTCCAACGTATCAGGAAAATGCAAGAACAGTGCATACTGAACTTCATAAATCCTTGTATGGATAATGAACCATATAACAAGCTCTTTTGCATCCATGAACTTCAAAGTGCTCTTAAGCAATGTGGATCTACCGCACCTGGCCCTGATGGTATCTCTTATGATATGATCAGGGAGGAATATGCATTCAACACTCATATCACACCTTCTTGATATATTTAACTATATCTGGATTAAGGGCCATATCCCTTCCTATTGGAGGGAAGCAATTATACTTCCCTTTCATAAACCGGGAAAGGATGGAACACTTCCTACCCACTATCACCCAATTGCCCTTACTTGCTCCCCATGCAAGCTTTTCAAAAAAATGGTGAATGCCAGGTTGGTATGGTTTCTGGAGAGAAATAACCTTATTTCTCCCTCACAAGCAGGTTTTAGAAAAAAAGCAATGCACCACAGACCTGCTGGTCAGGATGGAGGATTGCATCCGACAAGCTTTCTCAAAAAGACAGCACTCCATCGCTATGATTTTTGACATAGAAAAGGCCTATGATACCACTTGGAG
The DNA here is from genome assembly GCA_963969495.1 of Ceratothoa steindachneri. Lineage (NCBI taxonomy): Eukaryota > Metazoa > Arthropoda > Malacostraca > Isopoda > Cymothoidae > Ceratothoa > Ceratothoa steindachneri. Next base: position 19,491,074 of record OZ018334.1, read on the forward strand.
GTGTGGTCTCTTGAGCAACTGCATGACTGAGGTATCAAGGGTCACCTCCCCAGATTCATACAACAATTTCTTGCTGGACGCACATTCCGAGTGAGAGTCGGAAATGTCATGTCGGAGGCAGTTGACCAGATAGAAGGCGTACCACAGGGAAGTGTTTTGAGCGTCACCTGCTTCTTGGTGGCCATCAACAGTATCATTACTGACCTTCCAGCAGAGACAATATCAACTCTCTATGTGGATGACTTGGTAATTGTCTCAACATCACCTCGGCTGCCCTTTATCACCCTAAAATTGCAACAGGCCATTAATATCATTGCCAAGAATGCCACCGCAAAAGGCTTCCGACTATCATCCTCAAAAACAAAGGCAGTTCACTTCTACAACTTCAGGCGAGTTGAGTGGGAAGAGCCAACCCTACTTCTATATGACTCCCCCATCTCATTTGGGCCCCACTTCAAATTTCTAGGGGTTATCTTTGACTCAAAACTCTCTTGGGCCCCCCATATAACTGCTTTGAAAAAATCCTGCCTGAAGAGAATGGACATTCTAAAACTCTTATCACATGTTTCGTGGGAAAGGGACTGCCGTACCCTGTGGCTATTGTATACAGCCTTGATCCAGTCTAAGCTGGACTACGGGTCACAGGTGTACTCTTCAGCATCACCCTCAAACCTGGATAAACTCAATTCCATCAGGAACCAGGGCGTACGTTTAGCTATGGGAGCATTCAAGTCCTCCCCAATACCTAGTCCTTATGCAGAGAGTGGGATTCTCCCACTACCCTTTCACCGCCTTAACCTTAACCTGCAGTACCTCTTCAGACTGCAACAACTTCCCCAATCACCTGTATATCAGTGCACCTATAATATTCACTCAGTAGCCTCATATGACAGGTTCCCTTCACTGACCCGCCCATTTGCCATGCGCATGACTGAAGATACGGGTCAACTGAGGGAACTATCAGTAATCCCATATCAGATCCCAAAAGTACCCCAATGGCTATTACCACCAGTGAGGGTGTGCAAGGCATTGGCACAGGAACCAAAGACCAAGTCCCTACCTTCCCTTCTACGATGCCTCTTCCACAAATATACTGTGCGCCACAAACCAAGCACCTTTATATACACGGACGGATCGAAATTTCCTGACGGGGTAGGAGCCTCTGCTATCCTCCCCTTCCATCATGTGTATGTGTGCCTGCCTAGTGCAGCCTCTATCTTCACGGCTGAGCTTGTCGCGATACTGGTTGCACTGTATACCATCGCTTCTTCACCCTCAGGATCATATACGATATTCTCCGATTCCCTCAGCTCTTTAGAAGCCTTAGCCAATCCATTCCCAGATCACCCATTGGTTTCAAAGATACAGAAGTGGCTTTTTTTTATGTCCTCGTTCCATAAAATCTTATTTTGCTGGGTACCTAGCCATATAGGTATAAAAGGGAATGAGAGAGCAAACACTGTTGCCAAGATAGCACCATCTCTAGGAACCACCAACCACCCCTGCCCCTCTTCCTTTCCGAGACACTGTGCCACATATCCATGAATATGTGGTCAACCAGTGGCAGAGGACATGGGATGAACTCCCCCAACCAAACTGCATACCATCAAACAGTCAGTTCTCCCTTGGCCACCCACTACTAGAACCCGTACTCAAGGATGTTATCCTATGCCGGCTGAGAATTTGGCATTGTCGCCTAACACATGGCTTTCTAATGGAGGGCCTTCGACAGCCTCCAATGTGCACTCACTGTGGAGTACCAATGTCCGTACTCCACCTATTCACCGAATGCACACGCTTCCAATCCCTAAGGCAAAGACTTTTCCCTTTTACCAAGGGATGCGTTCTCAGCCGGCCCTGAGAAGTATCCTTTCTGAGCACGAGAACAACACCTTTAATATGAACAAAGGGCTAAAATTTTTATCAGAAGCGAATCTACTAAAGGAAATTTAGTATTTTATAATTGTTAGAATGAGATAGACATGTCTTCTCACTTTATTTTGATTTTACTATATTTTAGAGACATTTATTTGTCTATGATTTTACTCCCTTTTATTTTCTACGGTTTTACTCACTTTTATTCTAGATTTGTAACCATAGTCTATGTTTTTTAACGAATATTTGAAATTTTAACAAACCCTTTTTGAAAATGGCTAGGAATTTGTCCATCTGGACCTACGCAGCATTTGCCTTTTAGGTACCAATAATAATAATATATCTGAATTTTGGCGAGATCGTCGATTCCGCGTACGCGTGGGGCGAGCCCTCTCTAGCCCAATAGAATGTCCAAGTGGGCAGTCGCCAGATGGGCTCTAAAGAAAAACAAAAAAAACAAAAACAAATAGCCCAATAGAGGAAGAAGAGGGTGTATTGCAGGGAAGTGTTCTAAGTGTGTCGCACTCTTTGCCCTGAGAATCAACAGCATCACCTCGGTGCTGCCGGAAGATTTTCTTGCTACGCTCTACGTGGACGACCTTTCCATATCTTTTGGCACGGTCCAGATGCCAACTCGAGCGTCGACTCCAACAGGCATTGAAACGTATCTCTCGCTATGCCGAAGCGCATAGACTTCAGTTTACTTTAGCCAAGACAAGGAGTTGCACTTCTGCCGCCAACCGCACTCTACCCTGACCCAGACTCGTTTCTAAATGAGGTGCGCCTGTAGGTAGTGGACTCGCACCGTTTCCTTGGTCTTGTATTTGACCGAGGCTTCACCTGGGAGGCTCATTTTTGTAGCTTTAGGGTCTCTTGTACCCGCTTCATGGATATTCTTGGCTCCGTGACGTTCAGTGCCTGGAGCGCTGATAGGGCTAGTGCCTTTTTTTATCAATCTTTTGTTTGTTCGAAGCTCGACTACGGATGCGAGTTTTATGCATCCGCAGCCGAGCGTGTATTGCGGAAGGAACACTCGATCCATCACACCGGCCTTCGCCTGGCGACCGCTGGCTTCCGCACTAACCCCATTGAGAGCCTACTTGTCGATGCTGGGGAGATGCTACTCGCTTTGCGCCGTGCACACTTCATAACTCGCCCGTACGCCCGAACCCGGTGCCTCTCTCAGTCGCTAACAGATCTCACTACATTCTCAGCTGATCTTTCCGATACCTATGCTGCCGAGGTACACCAGTCATACCTTAAGCTCTTTGGGTTTCGGGCCAGGAAACTCCTTCGAGAACTAGGTATAGCTCTCGGGCCGTTGGCGCCCCTGGAGGGTACCAAGCACCTTTGACTATTTTTCGCCACACCTCTGCTCCCAAAGCTTCTACAGCGCCGGGAGTATTACGTTCGACCTTATTGTACTTCACTGCATAAAATGCACATCGTGATGTCGCGGAAGGCCGCCGACTGGACTTTACCTCCAGAGAAGGAGAACCTTTCAACGACAGGTTTACTGTGAGTGAGTTGCACTCCGCTCTTGCTTCGTGCGCGGACACTGATTATGGTCCGGACGATGTCCCGTACACCATGCTTAGACACCTAGGTCAGCGAGGCATGGCCTTTCTTTTAGATTTGTTCAACAGAATCTGGGTCGATAGTCTCTAACCGGATTCCAGCGAATCGCTACTGTGCTCGCCTTTCGCAAACCGCAGAGAGATCACTCTTCTCCTGCAGGTTTCCGCCCAATCACTCTAACCTCTTGCGTGTGCAAGTTGATGGAGAAATTGGTAAATGTTAGATTAGCCTTTTTTTCTGGACAGCGGAGGCCATCTGACTTCTGCACAGTGCGGCTTCCGCAAATTCCACTCCACGTCAGATGTCTGCTCCGACTGGAAAATGCCGTCTGCAAGGCCTTCCTTTGTAGACAGCACTATGCCACGATGTTTTTCGATTTGAAAAAGGCCTATGATACCGCATGGCGATACGGTATCATGGAGACTCTCCACCCGATGGGGGCGAGGGGACGCCTCCCAATCTTTATATCTGAATTTTTTCGAGATCGTCTAATCCGCGTACGTGTGGGGGTAGGCCCTCTCCGGCCCAAAGGAGCAGGAAGTGAGTGTCCCGCAGGGAAGTGTCCTCAGTTTCACACTCTTTGCCCTTAGCATCAACGGCATCACCTCGGTGCTGCCGGAAGATGTTCTCGCTACGCTCTACGTGGACAACCTTTCGATCTCTTTTGGCGCGGCCCAGATGCCAACTCTGGAGCTGCGACTCCAACAGCGCGTCTCTCGCTATGCCGAAGCGTACAGGTTTCGGTTTTCTTGACCAAGACTAAGGTGGTGCACTTCTGCCGCCATCCACACCTCCACCCTGACCCAGAGTTGTTTCTTAATGGGGTGCGCCTGGAAGTGGTTGAATCGCATCGTTTTCTTAGTATTGTATTTGACCCACACCTCACCTGGGAAGCTCATATTCGCATGTTCTCTTGTACCTGTGCCATGGATATTCTCGGTTCCGTGACGTTCAGCGCTTGGGGAGCTGATAGGGCTCCTGCCTTACTTTTTTATTGATCCTTTGTTCGTTCGAAGCTCGACTACGGATGCAAGTTTTATGCATCCGCAGCCGAGCGTGTATTGCGGAAGGTGGACTCGATCCACCACACCCGCCTTAGCCTGGCGACCGTTGCCTTCTGCACTTCCTCCATTGAAAGCATACTAGTCGATGCTGGGGTGATGACACTCGCTCTACGCTGTGCACAGTTCATTATTCGCCTGCATGCGCGAGCCCGGCGCCTCCCTCACTCGCCAACAGCTCTCACTGCAGCCGATTTTGACGGTGCCTATGCTGCCGGAGACGCCATTCTCAACTTAAGCCCTTTGGGTTTAGGGCTATAAACCTCCTTCGAGAGATAGGTATTGCTCTCGGGTCGGTGGCGCCCCTGGTTCTGCCCAGGACGCCTTCCTGGATGGTACCACCTTTGGCTATTTGTCGTTACGCCTCTGCCCCCAAAGCTTGTACAGCGCCGGAGTATTGTGTTTGACCTTTTTGAAGCACACCTCATGTCACGCTGGAACCGTGCCAGTGTATACGGATGGCTCCAAGTCTGAAGAGGGGGTCGGCTTTCACGCCGTTTTCCCTCTGTTTGAAGTCACGGCCGAGCTAGTGGCAATACACCTCTCGGTACGGGACATTACGCGACGTGCCCGGTTCAGAGACCGGATTGTGATCTATAGCGACTCACAAAGCTCCCTGAGTGCTCTCGGGGCATTGGAATCTCCGCATCCCCTGGTTCGCGATATCTGTAACGCCACGGTTTTGGCAAGCCGGGCGGATGTCGAGATTATCTCCTGCTGGGTTCCTGGACATGTAGGAATTGCGGGGAATGATGCTCGCCAATGTGTCTGCGAGGACTCTGCGACCCGGCCAGCGTTCTCTCCTCCTCACACCGACTACATGGCTGGAATACGGGCAGCTCTTCGGGCTGCTTGGCAAAGAAGATGGGAGACGGTAAATGGAGCTTGAAGTTGCGTGCCATTGCGCCGCGACTGTTTCCATGGACCTATCACCCCAGTGCTGCAACGTCTTCAGGCTCCTTTCTGTCGTCTCCGAATCGGGCACAATCGTGTGACGCATCACCATTTGATGGAGCGCTCGCCTGTGCCCTATTGTGACGACTGCTTCGTCCCCCAGACTGTTCGGAACATTCTTGTTGAATGTCCCAGTCTGGGTGATCTTCGCGCACGTTACCTGTCCCGGACGAACGTGCTCGCTACATCTTGTCCATTGTACTCGGGACTGGTTTTGTTACACCGACTTATGGACATTGACTTTTTGGAGGAGGCTGACCTCCACTTTATTTTAATTTTCGTGTGTATTTCTTTTTTTAGATTGCATTATCATGCTTCGGGGGGGGGGGGGGCAGGCATATCCCCCTGAGGCAGGAGCATGCTTCCTTTCCTTTTTTCTTTTTCCATTATTTTTTTCCTTGTTTTTTTTATAGCCTAGTAGTGGGCTTTTGTGTACGGTGACTTATGCCCAAGTAGGCAGTCGGCAGATGGGCTACCACAAGAAAAAAAAGCCGAACGTGTGATGGGAAAACAGGGAGGGGCCTCGAGACCCACCCCTACACTCTTCGTCACGTTCCACCGTGACAGGCTTCCTGAGTAGGTCCATGCCAGTTGGTATCGCTACTGCATGACGGCATTCGTGCAACTGCCACAGAGATGCTTCTACTTCCACCATTTGTGCCATACGGCTTCCCTTTGCATTTTCCCCACCAGCGCTTCTGATAGGCTACACTCTGGCCAAACCTGTAGGACACAGAATAGGTGACCATATCTCGTGTTAGGATGTCACTGTCGCGCCGTCTATTCATCAATATGTCCACCCTATTGTTGTTCTCCTCCAACATATATATAAGGAATAAGGCATTTTCAAAAAGGATCCGTTGACCCTATTCTACTCTGGTCTTTCTTTCTGAAACATGTCTCAGTGATCATGTCCTCGGCGTTGAGCGCCAACAGAAATAGCGCTCTTGAATTAAAAACAAGATCTCTTGCTCAATCCATACAGAAGGATCAAAGTCGAGTTGCAATTTGAGCGGTGTAGCAGTCCTCACTGCAACTAACTTTGCCCAGGGTATCCTCTATTTAACTGTTGAATTATCACAAATTCTTTTAAATTTTTGCCTTATATTTACTTTTCAGAATTATATTATTCATATTGATTCTATAACTTTTGGAATCACTTCGTTCTTTCGGCTCTTATCCCTTTGTCTAAGAAATTTGTGGGTGTCTGATGCGGAATGCCTTAGTATATAATATCACTTTATGTTGAGGTCATAATGAGGTGGGAGTCTTAAAGAATGAATTTGGGATGGGTGGGCTCCATACACTTTCTTCCTATTGCAGGAATGCTCTTGCACCCCAGAAAGATCGTGAACGAGAGATTTTAAAATATTTCAATTTTTTCCTTTTCAGATGAAATTGGGTTCATCCAGTAACCTTAAAGTTATTCCACAATTTAGTGGTATGATATCACCTCAAGCCCTTTTTCCTAATCAATCTGCCATAAAAGTTACGCAGAAACATTCATATAATCACACTAGTGAGAAGCCGTTCAGATGCAACCTTTGCCCTTATCAAGCTGCCACGAAAATTCATCTTAAAAGCCATTCATATAATCACACTGGAGAGAAGCCTTTAAAATGCAGCCTTTGCCCTTATCAGGCTGCAACGAAAGTTCATCTTAAAAAACATTCATATACTCACACAGGTGAGAAGCCTTTTAAATGCATTTTTTGCCCTTATCAGGCTGAAAATAAAGGACATGTTAGAATACATGCAAGGACTCATACGGGAGAGAAATCTTTCAAATGCAGCCTTTGCCCTTATCAGGCGGCAACTAAATGTTCTCTTAAAAACCATTCATATACTCACACAGGTGAGAAGCCTTTCAAATGCAGCATTTGTCCGTATCAGACTGCAAAGAAAGGAAATCTTAAAAAACATTCATATAACCACACCAGTGAGAAGCCTTTTAAATGCAGCATTTGCCCTTATCAGGCGGCAACTAAATGTTATCTTAAAAAACATTCATATACTCATAGAGGTGATAAGCCTTTTAAATGCAGTGTTTGCCCTTATCAGACTGCAGATAAAGTTCATCTTAAAAACCATTCATATACTCACACAGGTGAGAAACCTTTCAAATGCAGCCTTTGCCCTTATCACGCTGCAACGAAAGTTCATCTTAAATACCATTCGTATACTCACACAGGTGAGAAGCCTTTCAAATGTAGCTATTGCCCTTATCAAACTGCAAAGAAAGAACATCTTAAAAGCCATTTATATACTCACACAAGTGAGAAGCCTTTCAAATGCAACCTTTGCCCTTACCAGGCTGCAAGGAAAGTTCTTCTTAAAAGCCATTCATATAATCACACTGGAGAGAAGCCTTTCAAATGCAGCCTTTGTTCCTATCAGGCGGCAGAAAAAGTTCATCTTAAAAAACATTCATATACTCACACCGATGAGAAGCCTTTTAAATGTAGCATTTGCCCTTATCAGGCTGCATATAAAGGAGATGTTAAAATACATGCACGAACTCATACGGGAGAGAAATCTTTCAAATGCAGCCTTTGCCCTTATCAGGCGGCAACTAAATGTTCTCTTAAAAACCATTCATATACTCACACAGGTGAGAAGCCTTTCAAATGCAGCATTTGTCCGTATCAGACTGCAAAGAAAGGAGATCTTAAAAAACATTCATATACCCACACTGGTGAGAAGCCTTTTAAATGCAGCCTTTGCCCTTATCAGGCTGCATATAAAAGAGATGTTAAAATACATGCAAGAACTCATACGGGAGAGAAACCTTTCAAATGCAGCCTTTGCCCTTACCAGGCGGCAACTACAGGTTCTCTTAAAAACCATTTATATACTCACACAGGTGAGAAACCTTTCAAATGCAACCTTTGTTCTTATCAGGGTCAGAGAAAGGACAAACTTGTGGCACATTTAAGAACCCATACTGGTGATAAATAAACCTTCATAGAAGCAAAATGTTAATTCGCTATAAGCGTCACCCTGAACTATTGCACCGTAATTGAATTCATCGAGGGCCTCCGTATTGGTCAGCCTAGCGTGAGGCGGCCCCGCAAGCAGAAGGATGATGCCCTACTCGCATTTTATTTCACTTTTTGGTGTCGGTCGCATTCTCCGTTGAGGGCAGGCGGGCGAAAAACAAGGAAATGTCTGCTATTTTGAAAAGCGACCGCAGAGTTGACCAAAGAGTACACTATGAGAGCTCTAAGAACTTAGAATAAAAATATTAACCCTAAAACACAAAGGATGATAAACCTTACACAAGGATGTCATTGAAACTACTTTCCCAAAAGATGGTACTGGTGCGCATCATCGCCACAACCGATATGAATGGTGATGTCAGCGGCATCCCTGCCTATTACCGCAATTATATATCGCTGGCAGGGGCGAAAATTTTGTGGCGCAGCCCCAAAGTAAGCGGGCCCTATCTGGGTTTATCCGCCCTTTACGACACTCCTAGAAGCCGATATGGGTAGCCTTCGTGCCCATATACAAGGAGAAGAAAGCTATACCTTATTAAACTCCCTTCTCAAAAAACAAACCTGATGATATATAAACTCCACGGCATCTACTTTAAAAATTATGGCATAATTTTCTTTTCCTGTCAACGTCTTGATCTCAAAATGGCAATCCAAGCCCTCGCCACTTACTTTTAAGGAACCCATTCAGATTAGGGCTTTAAGGAAGACAAAGTTCATCAAATCCAGATTATCTCTAATGACTCGGGAACCGTATTATATTTAAGTTATCGGTGTCCTCTTGCCTAATAGGGCATATATGGGGTGGTAGGTTAGCCGTTAAGGGTAGTATATTTAATGTCGTTAAGGGCACCCAAGGCTCTGGCCTTCTCGTAGCGAGGGGGGTCAGTCCTGGGCCCCCTAGGGGACCCATGGTTCTGCCAACAAGACTTTTAACATGCCCCTCTTTCTTTCCTCCTCTATTACGCTCTTCCAGTGCCCTTTATTTCTCCCCTCTTCTTTCACCTATCTAGTGGTCCTTATCAATACCCGACCTCTGCTCGTTTAATGGATTGATTCCGAATTGTTCTTTTCATGAAGGTGAAAGAGGCTAGGCATCTCCACCGCCTTCGTCTACCGAATGCCCAAGGAGAACCCCATCGTTGGCCCCTTTTCTCCGTGCGTAGGAGAACTCGGGCAGCCTCTTAGGGTTATAAAGATGGTGTGGTGGATCCGTATCCATTCTCCAAGAGGACATACCGGACGTAACTGATTGTATAGTTGCAGTAGTGCCGGACCCTTGTAGGCCTCCATGGTGGGGAGCCCCCAGGGAGAATGCGAAGTTTTTTTCTTTTTGCAATGGCTTGCCATAAACCAAAAACCTTCCCTTCTCGTAAGGGTTCTCGTGCCAAACGTTCCTTAGCTCCCCTTTCAGCCTTCCCTCGCTCGTTGGACCCCTATTCCAACGAAGTAGACCCAGATCTAGATTATCCTCGCTTTCTTGTCATGAATTCATCATCTGACATCCCACTTGCAAAAGTCGATGTCTTTGACGTCAATGAATCTTTTGAGTCCCGCTGTGGTGAACCCCGCCCGATGTAGTCAAGAGGAAGGGGTGATGTAGTCGAGGTGTCATCCCACTCTCAACACAACCGTGTGCGAAATCTATCTTCGATGGCTGAAATTCCAATTGCTGTCTCGCCTCATCCGCGTCTGAATTTCGTCAAAGGTGTCGTCCGTTCAAAGGAACTAAAGGACTACGACCCCACCCGCCTTCAGAGTAAGCTCAGTACCTAACGTGTCACACACGTACACAAGGTAACTAAAACATTAGGCTCCACTAAAGTCCCAACCGCCACGCTGATTTTAACATTTGAACGACAAGAACTGCCGCAGTATATTAAAGCTGGGTACCTTCGTGTCCCGGTAAGTCCCTACATCGAACTACCCAGTCGCTGCTTCAATTGCAATCAATTTGGACATGTTGGCCGTGCCTGTCGGCACCCTCGCTCCTGCGTGAATTCTAGCTCTGACTACCATGGCCCCGAATGCACCAAAACACCCCACTGTGCCAACTGCCGAGGTACCCACAGTGCTGCGTCGAAATTCTGCTCTATATTTTTATATGAAAAGGAAGATCTCGCTTTGCGCGACTCCCTACGTCTAGATATAATAGAGACCCGCCAGCGTGCCCGAGCACAAACCTCGCCACTCGGCCGGCTCTTCTCTGACGTTTTACGTGACGCTGGACGAAACCGACCATCACGCACGAGTTCCGACCAGCCTGAAGCACTTCACCCTAGATCTAATCACAGCGTCGAAAACATTCATAATTTGCAGTCGAAGCATCGTTCTCACACCGAGATAACCAATGTAGCCCCCCTCTCTCCAGCAGCTCTAGCTGGGAGAGACGCTCAGGGTAAAACACTTGAAGACATCAGACGCTATTTGAAAGAATCTTCAACATCGGCCAGTGAAGGTTCATCCACCCGGCCCCGAGACCCAAAGCCCAGTGGTAAGAGAAAGGATTCCTCACATGTGTCATCGACACCAATAAGCGGGCAGCCTCTGGAGCTGACTCGACCGAACCCCGAGAATCTCCAATGGACTCCTTCCCTATGGTTGAACATTCTATGCCCTTAAGTCCGTCTCGCCCTTCACAGGACGTAGGCCCCATCCTGATCCAAACGGTGGCAGATATACACCCAGCTCCACACACCTCGCTCAGATCACCTGTTCGTTCCGCTCACCCTTCAACCCAAGATCCGATGGAAGCAGTTGATACTCCAACATCACCAACTGCGGCGGTTGGACCAACTCCTCAGACACCGAAAATACCCTCGACCCATGAATCCGGATCTACCGGCCGAAAATCCCTTCTTGATCTTCCTTTTCCGCCGGATTGCGAGCCCCGAATTACAATCACGGGCCTTGGTTAGTTCTCCAAAACCCACGAAAAAAAACTCAGTTACTGCTTCATCTAGGATCTCTCCCCCTGCAAAAGCAGGCTCCTCAAAATCAGCTCTCCGTCTACCAAGGTCTTTGGGACGAACCACAAATACAATATCGGCCTCAAAAGAGAAAAAGATATCCACAGTGGTATCTAATCGTCACCCATAATATCTTCCATTTTACAATGGAATTGTCAAAGAGTTCTTCCAAAGTGGAAAGAACTCAAAATTCTTTTGACGACTATCCACCCCGCTGTTATTTGTCTCCAGGAGAATAAACTGGGTATACGGCCCTTTCCGCCGGTACCCGGTTTTCTCACTTTCAACTCTATTGCTCCTGCTGGAAGCCCCTCTCATGGGGGTGTCAATCATGGTATCATCATCCCACCATGTTTCTCCAATCTCCCTACATACTACCCTCCAAGCTGTTGCCGTGAGGGTTTTTCTTACTAACCTTTTTACCGTTTGCTCTATTTACCTACCCCATTGTTTATCATTGTCAAGATCCGACCTTTTAGAACTTATAGACCAGTTGCCCATCCCATTCTTATTACTAGGAGATTTTAACACCCGTCACTCATACTGGGGTGACATCACTCGAAATGAGAAAGGCAGTGTTTTAGAGTCTCTTTTATTATCTGACTTTCTTTGTGTCTTAAATACTGGCGATTTTACCTATTATCATGTCCAGTCGGACTCTTAGCTGTGTTGACCTGTCTGTTTGTTCCCCTGATTGCTTCACGGAATTTCGATGGTCAATTCTTGACGATCTCCATGGGAGTGACCAGTTCCCTATTGTCTTATCTGCCCTTCAAGTTAGCCTTCATACAACCATGCCCCTTAAGTGGGACTTAGGTCATGCAGATTAGGAAGGTTTCGAAGAGGCGTCCTTCACAAATGCATCCTTGGGGACCTTCAATGAGTGGACCGGGCAGTAGAATACTTTATTTACATCGACTATCTACAATACAGCAACACAGACCATCCCACGGAGGCGACCTGTCACGGGCCGCTCAACCGTGCCCTGGTGGACCTCGACGTTTGCAACAGCTATCAAAAATTACAAGTTAGCCCCTGCCCGATTCCGAAAGAACCCAACTTTGTGCAACAAGGTCGACCGAAACCGAGCTTGTGCGCTTCGTCAAGCTCACCGAATTTCATGGCGCAGATACGTTTCATCGATTTCCTCTATGACACCTACTGCTAAGATCTGGAAGAGGATTAATAAGCTCAGGGGCCGTTATGCTAATCATCATACCCCAACACTCAACTTAGACGGTTCCTTGGAAAATGACGGCCTGGCGGTCAGCAATGCTTTTGCTGACCATTTCCGCCCCGTCAGCAGTGTCAGCCGTTACGATAAGGCTTTTCAATCCTACAAATCAAAGGAAGAGTCGCATTCTCTCAACTTCACAACAAAATCTAACCTTCCGTATAACGCTCTATTCAGCATCCATGAGCTGCATAGCGCTTTGTCCCTTTGCAGATCTGCTTTCCTTGGCCTTGATGAGATCCATTTCGATATGATTCGGCACCTACATCCACATTCTACTCTCTTCTTACTTGATTTGTACAACCTTATATGGGTGAAGGGTTTTTACCCCTCATCATGGCGCATTGAGATCATGCTTTCCTTTGTCAAACCGGGCAGGGACGGGTTGGATGCAGATCACTACCGCCCTATGGCTCTCACCAGCTGTTTGAGTAAGCTGCTGGAAAAAATGATATTGGAGCGCCTAAACTGGTTCCTAGAAACCAATCACCCCTCTCCATTTCAATGTGGCTTCCGCAAAGGTCATAGTACCCTTGACCTACTAGTACGTTTCGAGGGATCAGTCCGGAAAGCTTTCTCATTAAAGCACCGAGTCCTGGCCATATTTTTCGATATCGAGAAACCTACGACACAACATGGAGATACGGCATCTTGAAGCAGCTATACGTCTGGGGGATGAGAGGCCTTTTACAATTAATTATTCCGAGTTTTGTAGCATCTCGATCCTTCAAGGTACTTGACGCATACTCTGACCTGCAACCCCAAGAGGAGGGAGTTCCTCAGGGCAGTGTTTTAAATGTCTTATGTTTTATAATTGCCATCGATCATATTATTTCGTCTCTCCAAGAGGGTGTATCGATGATTTAGCACTATACTGTTCTTCACCTCGCCTTCCATCAGTAGCGCGTTGGCTACAACTGGCGGTCGATGCTGTATCCAAAAGAGCACAACTTAAGGTATTCCGCTTTTCCACGACCAAAACCAAAGCAATGTATTTCCACGAGGCAGAGGGGTTCTTGTTCCGCCATCTATCTCCCTACAAGGCGAAGATATAGAGTATGTCTCCGAGTTTCGGTTCCTTGTCGTAACTCTCGATCCAAAGTTATCCTGGTTACCACACGCACGCCGACTTCGAACAGGCTGTCTGCGGGCTCTAGACATTTTGAAAGTCCTCTCACACAATTCGTGGGGCAGTGACCGACAAACATTGTGGACATTATACACAGCCCTCGTCCAATCCAAATTGGATTATGGCTGTCAAATTTACTCATCGGCTTCCCCTTCAGCCGTTAAAATGCTGAACCCCATTTGAAACCTCAGAGTTCGCCTTTCTAGTGGAGCCTTCCGTACTTCTCCTGTCAACAGCCTTTACTGCGAGAGTGGGGTACTCCTTTTGCCCTACCATAGACTTCAAATCTGCATGCGATACCTCTGCCGAGTACAGCAAGCCCCTGTACCAGAGGTCTACAGATGCCTGTATGCTGCCGAATCAACGGCGGCATATGATAAGTTGCCATCTTTGCCCCGCCCTTTGAACCTTCGCATAGATCATCTCTCTAACCTGGCTGCTCCAAGGGTCCTTACCCTTCCATCCTTACTGACCCCTAGGTGGCGTGCTCCTCTCCCCACAGTATGTACCAACATGTGGAGCCTGGAGAAGTGCTCCATGGACCCTCGCATCATTAAAAGCCTGTTCTTAGAACATTCGATCTCCCACAAACAATACACGGATGGCTCTAAGTCGGACGTTGGCATGGGCGCCGCAGCCATCTACCCAAGAGGAGAATTCCTAACTCTATCTTTGCCACCAGCACCATCCATTTTTACCGCTGAACTTTCAACAATCCTTTTACCTTTTAGTGATTTTGTTATTTTTTTCCGACTCAAGGAGTGTCTTACAGTCAATTAGATCTTTTAATGCGTCCCATCTTCTGGTCACAGAAATTTGCAACTGGCTGATCCAAAATGCATCCCGATATAGAATTATTTTTTGCTGGGTCCCTGGGCATGTGGGGATCCTGGGCGACGAGAATGCTGATAGGCTGGCCCGCTCAGCACATTCTGTGTCCCCTGAGAACTCGGCTCTGTCTTTTAGGGACTACTTTCCTTCAATAAGAAAGTATATTTTTCAACTGTGGCAGAATGAATGGGATGACTTCATCATCCAAACCATACAAAATAAAAAATTCTATTCGCTCTTGGCCCTCGAGTCGTCATAGAATGCGGTCGTTGGAGGTGGCCCTTTGCCGAGTTCGCATTGGCCACACGAGACTTACGTCTATCTTGTTTCGGGTGATGCTCATATCAGCCCTTGCTGTCGTTTTTGCGGTGGGGACCAATCGGTTGCCCACCTTTTATTGGATTGTAGCCATTTTACCATTCTCCGGTTGTCCTGTTTTCCGACCCTTTTAACTATTTCTCAACACACCCGTCTTCGATTCATATTGGCGGAGAAATCTTTTAACCCGTCGTTTTTTAAATATTTGTCACAAAGTGGTTTTCTCCACCTTTTATAGATTATATTTCTCGTTTCACTCTAGCGGCCATATAGAATCCACTTGGATTGGGCAGCAACCCACTGGTAACTTCCCTTAAACCTTAAGGGCACCCACCCCTCTTCGGTCACGGTGTTTACAGAGGCTCACCGCGACAATGCTCCTACCTTGTCGGTTTAGAGGGAGCTCCGCCCACTTCTCTACGTTTTTCATGGTCCCATTGTTATGGCATTCATGATCTCTTGCTCCCGCTATCTCCATCCCCGCTTTCCTCTCGTTCTCTTCCTTTCCCTCTCTGGGACCTTTTCTTTTTCCAGGAGTTGGTTCCAGAGAGCCTCTGGCTTTCTCGTGGTGAGGTGGGTCCTCCACTTGGCCCTTGGGAGGGGGAGCTGGTGCTGCAAACTACACTTTTAATACACTCCTCTATTTGTCTTTATGTCAAACGTTCTTCAGCCTTTCCTCACTCGTTGGATCCCAATGCCAACGTTCTGCGCGCGGATTTAGATTATCCCTGCTTTCTGGTCTTGAATTCGTCACTTGACACCCCACTTGCAAAAGTGGTTGTGTTCGACGTTAACCAAACATTTTAGTACCGCTGTGGTGAACCCCGCCAGATGTAGTAGTGATATAATAGTCGAGTATTCATCTCCCTCTCAACACAATCTTGTGCGAAATCAGTCTCCGATAGCACAAGTTCGCTTAAGCGTTTTGCCCCATCCACGTCTGAATTTTGCCAAAGCGCCAAGCTTTCAAACGAATTAAGAAGATAGGCAGGCGGCCAATAATTGACCGCCTCCGATGGGAGCGACGAGATAGGCCCAACGCCATCAGGGGGACGAGGACAGGCAGGGCCCGTCGGTCCATGCCTACCACAGACCTGCGGGCGAGCATAATGAGCCCCCATTTTCTTAAAAGGATTCAGATTCGTTGGGCAAAGACAGACGACCAACGCTATCTCGAATGGGACTTGTGATGCCTCGGGGGTGTGGGGGGGAGGGGCACATGCAGGGCCCCCTTGAGGTTGACATGGTTCCTTAGGTGAATCAGACCCAGATGATAGAATCTTCCATCGGGCCGAACCTGAGCTCGGTGGCAAGCACAGAACCCGAGTCCGCCCCTATCCAAGCTTTCATAAGACGGTTGGGTCATTGAGGCCTCAGAAGGAGACGGGCAGAACCTTCCCCATTTCAGAGAAGGCTGTTGCCGAGCCCGGCTAATCTGGCCTAGAGTGGAGGAGAGTAGCGGGTTCATTCCATGCCCTCCTCTTCTATACAGAAATAGACTAAGGGATCCTCTCCCGCCGCAGGTACGGACGGGTCTGCTGCCGTTTTGGAAAGCGTCTAAGCCAAAGTCGGCACGTCCGGCCCTGTTGCTCTCCCGTGTGTTGAGTCCCAAACGAAGACCAGAACTGTGCAAAGCGGAGCCTCGATTACGTCGGGCCCATAATTCAGAAGCTACCTAGCGTTTTCGAACTCGCTTAATTCAAGTCCTTCCTTCTTATTCGCTCCAGTGATGGCAGCATGTTGGCTAAGGGTAACATGATCCATCAGAGCAAAGCTCTAGCCGATGGCGACCCGTTTCTCGCACGGGATCCTTTTGGCGAATGCGTCGAATCCCTTCGAGGTGGTCCTAATTAGTGCCCTTCGGACACTTGAGGGCACGCCGGTTAGTGTGACATCGCATTCTACCTTGAACTTCGTGAAAGGAGTAGTTTATGCGAGAGAACTCGTGGGCTACTCCATATATGACATCACCATGGAGCGGTTAAGGTGAAACTTGTGATGAGAAAACAGGCATGGGCCTGAAACCCACCCCTGCACTCTTCGTCGCGTTTGACGGTGACAAGCTCCCTGAGTTGGTGCGTGATGACTTTTGTGCCACTGCCACGGAGGTGCTACTACCGTCACCACCTCGGCCATGTTAATCGCTCGTATCCACTCTGCTGTGATTATCTACGGCAACTTGTTTTTAAATGGTGTTCGCCTGGAAGGGGTGGATTCTTATCATTTCCTTGGTTTCGTATTTGACTGATGCCCTCTTGGGGGAGCTCATATTCGCAGCCTAGGTTCTCTTGTACCCACGCCATGGATATTCTTCGCTCTCGGCCGTTCAGCACCTGGGGTTCTAATAGGACTCTCGCCTTACTTTTTTATCGAACATTTGTACTTTCAAAGCTTGACTACGAACGCGAGTTTCATATCCGCAGCCGAGCGTATATTGCGGAAGGTGGACTTAATACACCACACCGCTTCCCGCCTGGCAACCGTTGGCTTTGCACATCCTTCATTGAGAGCCTACTTGTCGATGCTGGGGAATGCCACTGCTCTGCGGCGTCCTCAGTGCATTAAGGGCCTGTACACGCAAACTTGGCAACTTCCGCAGGCGCCAACGGCTCTCACTTCAGCAGATCTTGATGCTGCCTATATCGATGAGAAACGCCTGTTATATTCTAAGCCAGTTTGGTTTAGGCCTAGGAAACTCCTTCAAGAGCTCTGTGTAGCTCTCGGGGCGGTGGCTTCCCTGGAGAGTACCACCTTTGACTATTTGTCGCCACGCCTCTTCTCTCAAAGCTTCTACAGCGCCGGGAGTATTATGTTTGGCCTTTTTTTGGATCACACTCCTTCTCACATTATAACCGTGCCGTTGTATACGGATGGATTTAAGTCCCAGGAGAAGGTCGGTCTACACGCCATATCCCTTGTGTTTGAAGTCACCAGGGCTCTGCCAGACACCTCGTCTTTCTACATGGCGGGCTGGTTGCAATGCACCGTTCACTACGGAAGATAATGCATCGTGCCTGGTTCAGAAACCGTAGTGATCTATAGCGACTCAAAATCGTCCTAAGTGATCTCGTGGCATTGAAATCTCCGCATCCTATGGTTCTCGATATCCGTGACGCCACTGTTTTAAAAAACCAGGCCGATTTCGAGATTATCTTTTATTAAGTTTCTTGAAATGTGGGAATGAAGATGCCAGAGAGTCCGCGAGAACTGGACAACCGGACCTGCCTTTCGCCTTTGCTCACACCGATTAAATAGCATTTAAGTTTAATATATTCATGGCATTTGAGATTCGGGTGGGACTTCCTCCGCCAAATTGACATGAATTGAATAATAATTGTCTAACTCAACATAATGAATGAATGAATAGTGCATTGAAAATTTAAAAGCTGCGTAGCCCAGATGGACTATCTCGCAGCCAAATTCACTTATGGGCAGTGAATTTAAAATTATTATTTTTAAAATATTGCCATATTAAAATACATAAAAAAGCAGAAATGTCCTTGGAAGCAAAATTAGTTTAATAGGCAATATTAAGTCAGTTAAAATCTTTTAACAAAAAATAGACTATTAAAAAATTCAACAAAATGTAAAAACATAAACTATAAATAGATCAACAATAAATATATAAAACTATTTTAAATTTTGTTTAAAAGATTGCTTTCTTTTAGGAAGGTTAGTATCCTAGTCACGTTAAAGAAGCAATGGGTCTCAGAAAAGATGCCCCGCAGAGCCTGCTGGGGGGCCATCTCTCTGGTAATGAAGGGAAAAGTCGTCCTTCTGAGATTCCTTAGCAATGGGCATTCTACAAATATATGGAGGACAGATATTTGTACCCCACACAGAATGCACATAGGTGGAGGCAGCCCACTCATTAAATGCTCATGGGTGAGCCGGCAATGGCCTATCCTCAGACGGACAAGCGCAACCTCCATTTTACGATGTCTAGTTGTACGTGGCCATGGGTGAACGGAGGGTTTTATGGAGTGGAGCTTGGTGGGAGGGAGCTCACTCCACCTCTTCTGCCATAGGCCGACCACGTATTCATTGATCAGAGGATAGGCATCGCAGAGTGGAACTGGGGCCACTGGAGCTCTCCCCAGTGATGCTGCTTCTTTGGCTGCAGCATCTGCCCTCTCATTGCCTGGGATGCCCACGTGACTAGGCACCCAGCAAAAGGATATCTCGTGGATGGGCGATAGTCGTAGGAGCCACCGCTGGATCTTGGAAACCAACGGATGGCTCGAACCAACATCACCCAACATTTGAAGCGAACTAAGGGAGTCTGTAAAGATAGTATGAGAACCAGATGGCCTGCCAGCTATGATAGTCAGTGCCGCCATCATAGCAACGAGTTCCGCTGTGAATGCGGAGGCTGCGTTTGGCAGGCGGACCAATGCTGTCTCAGATGGAAAGACAGCAGCTGCTCCAACTCTGTCCGGTGACTTGGACCCATCGGTGAACACAAAAGTGCTATGCCGATGTTGAGAGGAGTGGTCGCCATACATGGCTCTCAATACTACAGGCAGGTGGTGATCCTTGGGCCTATCAGCTAGTTCCTTACATACCATTACAGGTGGTATGAGCCACGGGGGGGTCTTTGGCATGGTAAAGGGAATCACTGAGAACTCCCTTAGTTGCGCAGTGTGCTCGGCCATACGCAGAGCAAAGGGGCGAGCCAGAGATGGAGATCTATCGTATGAGGCCACTGTCCGTGTATTGAACATGCACTCATACACTGGCGTCTGCGGTAGTTGCTCAAGTCTAAGGAGGTAGTTTAAATTAGACTTGAGCCTGTGATAGGGAAGGGGGAGAACCCCGTTCTCTGCGTAGAGGCTCCACACTGGGGAGGACTTAAAGGCTCCAGAAGCCAGGCGCACACCCTGGTTACGCACAGTGTTTAGTTTTTCGAGAATGGATGGCGAGGCAGAGGAGTACACCTGTGATCCATAGTCTAGCTTTGATTGGACCAATGCTAGATACAGGAGCCACAGGGTACGTCGATCACTTCCCCAAGAAGTGTGAGACAACAGTTTCATTATGTCCATTCTCTTTAAACAAGACCTTTTCAAGGCGTCCACATGGTGCCGGAAGGAAAGCCTTGAATCAAATATGACCCCCAGATATTTGAAATGGGGCTCAAAATCTATAGGCACACCATATAGTGACAAAAGGGGGGGGGTCCCATGTCACTAACTTATGCCCATAAAAGTGAACAGCCTTGGTCTTTACTGCGGAAAAGCGGAAACCCTTGGAGGAAGCATTTTCAGCTACAGTGCTTATAGCTCGCTGTAGCTTACGGACGATAAATGGGAGTCTGGGCGAAGAACAAATGAGCGCCAGATCATCCACATATAACGTCGACGAAATCTCGGGAGGGAGATTTCTAACAATGCTATTAATGGCCACAGAGAAGCAGGTGACACTGAGGACACTTCCCTGTGGCACACCCTCAACTTGGTCCACGGGCTCCGATAAGGTGCCTCCAACCCTTACGCGTAGTGTGCGTCGCATCAGAAATTGCTCAACAAACCTGGGGAGGTAACCCCGCAGGCCCCAATCATGGAGTTGTTTAAGGATACCACGCCTCCAGGTGGTATCGTATGCTTTCTCAATATCAAAGAAGACAGCGATAGGGGGCTGCTTCTTTGAAAAAGCATCTCTTACGAGTGACTCCATTCGGACAAGCAGGTCTGTCGTACTCTGCTTTTTCCTGAACCCTGATTGAGAAGGAGATATGAGATTTTGAGTCTCCAAAAACCAGACGAGTCTCAAATTGACCATTCTCTCAAACACTTTACATGGACAACTGGTAAGAGCAATGGGGCGGTAATGGGTGGGCTCCGTCCCGTCCTTTCCTGGTTTGCGGAATGGAAGGACTATGGCCTCTCTCCACATGGAAGGGAAGCGGCCCTTGATCCAAATCCAGTTGTAAATGTCCAGTAAATGAGAAAGAAGGGATGGATGCATATTCCTAATCATATCATAGGAAATGCCATCCGATCCGGGGGCAGTGGATCTACAGTGCTTCAGTGCATTATGGAGCTCATGGATAGAGAAGAGTCGGTTGTAAGACTCGTTATCCATGTTAGGCTCCACAAAGTTGAGTGGTTGCTGCTCCTGTTGGAGCCTAAAGCACTGGAATTGCATCTCATAATTATCTGGGCTTGAGATTCTAGCAAATGATCTGGCCAAGACATTGGAAATATGGGACAAGTCCCCCAACAATTCTCCAGCTTGGACAATGTTGGGAGCTGTAAAGCCATTGGATTTGCCCAATAGCTTTTTGACCCTTTTCCACACTTTGTCTATAGGCGTTTGCCAACTTATGGACGCGATGTAACCTTCCAACGAGGTCTTTAGAGCCTGTCGAAGGATGCGTCGCCGTGCTGCCCTTGCTCTGTTACAAGCAATTTTATTTACCATCGTAGGGGGGCGATGGTAACGTCGGCAAGCCATTTTACATTCAGTCACGGCTCTCGAGCATTCAGCCGACCACCAGGGAACTTGTGGTCCGCGAGCGGTTGAGCCGGAGAGCGGGATGGAGGAGTTAGCCGCTTTATTGACGTGGACTAGGAGGTCATCGATAGCCACGTCAATATCTTCATGAGGGAAGGACCCGTCATGGCTCGAGAGGTGCCTGAATTTAGGCCAGTTTGCTTTTTTTGCATTCCATTTTTTACTAGGTGGTGGAGGGGGGCCACCTGTACATGGCGCTATAATAATGGGGAAGTGATCGCTGCCTCGCAAGTCAGGATCCACTGCCCAGTCAAAATCAGCTCTACAGCTTGGTGAACAGAGGGACAAGTCCACGCATGTAGAGCTGCTCGTCTGGATGTGAAATGATGTATAGCTGCCATCGTTTAGAAGGCAGACATCATTTTCGCCCAGAAATTTCTCATTCATGTTTCCCCTAGGGTTCTTATCATGGTCCCCCCAAAGGGGGTGTCGAGCATTAAAATCCCCAATCAATAGAAAGGGGGGAGGGAGCTGTTTAATTACCTCTACTAGTTTTCTAGCTAGAGAGGCTGTGTCTTTTCCCTCACTAGGAGGGAGGTAAAGCGAGCAGACCGTATAGTGGCGATGGGAGAACAGGCGGACAGCGACCGCCTGCAGGTCTGTCGCAAGGTCGATCTGGTTGTGGGGAACCCTGCTGTTGATGAGCACAGCAGAACTATGGATTGGTTCTATAGGGTTCTTATAGTATCTCACAAAACCAGGAATATTGGGTACACTACGAGTACCCAAGCAAGTTTCCTGTAAAGCTATACAATCAGGATTGTAGTCTTTAAACAGGAGCTTGAGTTCTTCCCACTTGGGGAAGAGACCTTGGATGTTCCAATGAATTATTGGATACATCCTTACCTCTTTAAGACAATCATCCTACCCTTAGGGGTAGGAGGTTTTGGTTTTATACTACCCGTAGGGGTAGTTTTGGTCATACCAATTACCGGTTTTGGGTATGACTCTGGAGGCATCGGGAGCGTTAATTTAGCTCTCGGCTTTTCTTTTAAGCGTGGCAATTTTGTTAGCTGGCTATACGAAATAACTGTCTTGACTGGAGAAGCAGATGTGGGAGCATCTCCATCAGTCATTTCGTGAGCCGATGACATCGACTTGGCTGGTGATGGTGGCAGCGATTGTTCGGCTGGCGAAGGATTCTTGGAATCTGATGGTTGGTTCGGCTCCTCCTTGGATAAGGGGGCAGCCTCTACTACAGCTGTTTCCTGTGATGGGGTACAGGTTGATTCCTTCTCACTTAGGGCTCGAAGGAGTTCCAAAGCAGTATCAGCAAGGGGTTGGGTTGCTGACTACTCGCTTTGGGGCTGTAGTTCTCTGTTCTTTTGGGGCAGGATGGATGTCCAGAGCTGGAATAGACACCACCTGCGGCCCAATCCGATTCACATCCACGTCTTGTGGAGCGGTGGCAAAGTGTTTTGCCACTCTTGGTTACTCGGGAGAGGATGGAAGGTTCCTCTTCTTTGTGCCATCAGAAGCTAGGCTAGATTTTGGTGAAGAGTTTTCTCTACCGATTGATCGTGGTTTCGGTCGAGGGGGGCTCTTAACCTTTCCAGGTGTGCGTGGAGATGCGGGTTTACGGTGTGGAGAACCCCTTACCTGTTGAGGCACATCTCTGCGCGGAGACCTGGGTTTCGGTTGTGGAGGACTTCTGGTTTGTTCAGGAGAGCCTGTAGATGGTCTCTGGCTTCTCCCCTTCTTTGGCGTGGCGGTGCGCAGAGCATCCGCGAAGCTCACGCCAGGCTGAACGTAAGTCTCCCTAACTCTTCGTCTAGCCTCTTTATAGCTCACCCTGTTTTTATTTCGAACAGCAATGACCTCTCTCTCGTAGAGGAAGAAGGTGCATTGCTGTGATGTGGCAGAGTGGTCTCCGCCACAATTGGGGCAGCACGGCTGTTTGGAACAGGGTGTTCCGTGAAATTCTGCTGAGCAGTTTACACAAATCCTTTCGCTTTTACAAAACTTGCTTACATGGCCAAAGCGTTGGCAATGGAAGCACCGCCGGGGGTTTTCGACGTAAGGCTTGACTGGGATGTTAAGGTAGCCAGCCTTGACGTACTTGGGCGGTTCCAATCTGTTGAAAGTTAGGATTATGGTGGCGGTAGGGACCCTAGCGCCATTCAAAAACCTAGAAATGCGATGTGAACTTGTTACTTTCTGATTGGCAAGTTTTGTCACCAACCTGTCGATATCATACTCAATGAGTTCACCCGATCGAATAACACCTTTGGAGGTATTAAATGTCGGGTGAGACGCGGATGATACATTCACTGAGGCTAATTTTTCGAGAGATTGAATTCTCTTTTGCTGCTCATTAGACTTGGCCTCGACAATCAATGCGCCATCATTGCGCGGCCACATTTGAGCAGGTTCGCCACACTTGTTTACGAAGTCGTCAAAGACATCAAAGATGTCAGCTTTGCTAAGAGGACAACGTTCGTTGCTGGATTTGAGTACTATAAAGCGGTCATAATCCAGTTCTTCGTCTACTTCTGATCCAAAAGGATCCAAGCGACGAAGATCTCTGCTTTTTTCACGGTGACCAGAGGCCGGCGGTCTCTGGGATGAGTTTTTTGCAAGTTTAACCATATGATTTTTATTTTTATAAGTGGTGTCTCTGGAGCCGAGGGCATGTACCAAATCGCCATCGTGAGTCCGGAGAGCGCCCATACAGTCCAGACAGGGTAGCCCGCCCCCCGACTCCCACTGTTGTTTCAAAAACAGCGGAGCCGCATAACGGAGTTTTACTGGACTGCGGTGCAAAGACCTCCCGAAAGCAAAACAACGACCCAGGCAACCAAACCTACCTCCGTGGCACGGTCCTGCGGACGATGCCCCCCAGTGGGTACATCCGTCGACTCGTACAGAGTACACATACTGACTAGGACCAAGTGGGCCGAAAGTGCGCTGGGGTTCAGACACACAGTCGCCCCACAAGGTTATTTGGGGATGCCGGAGTGATGCCAGTGTTTGGTCATCAAACCGCCTCATGGGGTTCCCCTCACCCACCTTTTATGTTGGTGTGAGGTCACCTAGCCCTTGCGATGCCATTCACTAACTGCAGGGCCACAGCAAAGACAACCATATGGGCCAGAAGTGTGCTGGTGTCCATACACACAACTGCCCCAAAAGGTTGGTGGGTACCCTTAGTCAGATACCCAAACCAGGATCTCCCGCCTGGTGTTCGGACGTTGGGCACACGCTCAGTTAAAAAACAGGGGCACCACGTGAAGGTGGTGTGCCAACATTTAGGGAACATAGGCTATGAGTTGCGCGATATTCCCCATCGCCCCCGAGTAAAGAGAAAAGAGAGGCAAGCCAGTACCGCGAAGGACAAAGCCAAGCCACCCCCCCCCCCCAAAGCCTGCAAGAGAAGAAGAGGAAGAGCAAAGTAAGTTCAGCTTTGAAAATGTACGCCTCCGAGGAAAGACCCTTCCCCCAAGACAGTGAAGAACTGACTCAAGGAATTAAGAAGGGAGCGTACAAGTACGAGTACGAAGGCCCATACTCGGAACGGGAGGTTTTCGCCATGTTGACAACAGGTAAATTAGAAATCCCGCAGGAAATGCGCAGTACGCTAAATAAGGAAGAGTTCAAGAAGAAGAGGAGCGGGAAAACAAAGTCGCCCACCGAGGGCGAGGCACACAAGGCTGAGAGAAGAGGAAGCAGGGAGGAAAGGAGACAGAAATAATGGCCCACGGAAGAAAATTCAAAATACTATGTCACAATGTAGCAGGTTGGAGCGAGAAAAGATTCTCTCTAAGCAATACCTACTTAAAAGAAGACCCAGATATAATATTGCTTAATGAAATAAACATCGACCCGGCGAGGAGCAAGATAAACATCTTTAACTACACTATAATTAGTAAGACCACGAACGATATTAACTACGACGGCGTCGCTATGGCGATCCGCAACGACATAGTATACAAGAAGCTAAGGGATCTGGACAAATCGTATCTGGCGATAAGTAAAAGAACTGTAACAGGCAACCTCATAGTATCGACAGGCTACCAACCCCCAAGGAGAGGTTATTTGAACATGCACAACTTCACCGAAATATTTGGCCACAGAGACCAAACGGTTTTCATGGGCGATCTAAATGCCAGGAGCAGAGCCTTAGGTTACACGGGCCATTACAAAGGGCCGGGTGAAACCTTGACCAGCTACTGGAGAGAGAAATAGTAGAGCGCCTGGGACCCGAATTTCCAACTTTTGGGGGCCGGGACACCGCTACGAAGCCGGATATAGTCTTGGCCACCCCGAACCTCCAGTTCAATTACATCATCGAGAGAGGTCCTCCTTCAGTTAGTGATCACGACATGGTGGTCCTGACTCTGTCCATCGATCCCATCCAAGTAAAGTGCCCGCCAAGAAAGTCGTACAGAAAAGCCGACTGGGCCAAATATAAAGAAGAGCTCGCTAACCACGAGCAAAGAGACCTGACCGAGGCCACACTGGAGGAAATAGATATAGAGATCGATGACATCATGGAGGCGCTTGTCAGTGCTGACAAGAAGCACGTTCCCACAACAGAGTACATAACTTTGCCGCACCCGGTAAGAACAGCCCAGATGATAAACCTCGAGGATGAGTATTCGAATACGAGGGACTCAATCGAGCATAACGGCCTACAAAGAGGCGACCGCGCAAAGCTGAGACGGATTAAGGACGGGTTGCTAAACGAAATCAGAGTAGAGAGGAGCAGAAGATGAGACCTGTTTGTGGAAGCAATGGACGAGGAGTTGAACCCCACCAAGATCTGGGAAAAAATAAACATAGCCAGAGGTAAACGCAAACAGAGACCCAGATTAAAACTCCAGAATGAGGACGGAGGGGAAAATGAATGAATGAATAGTGCATTTAAAATTTAAAAGCTGCGTAGCCCAGATGGACTATCTCGCAGCCAAATTCACTTATGGGCAGTGAATTTAAAATTATTATTTTAAAAATATTGCCATATTAAAATACATGAAAAAGCAGAAATGTCCTTGGGACCAAATGAATAGTGCATTGAGATTTTAAAAGCTGCGTAGCCCAGATGGACTATCTCGCAGCCAAATTCACTTATGGGCAGTGAATTTAAAATTATTATTTTTAAAATATTGCCATATTAAAATACATAAAAAAGCAGAAATGTCCTTGGGACCAAAATTAGTTTAATCGGCAATATTGAGTCAGTTGAGTTAAAATCTTTTAACAAAAAATAGACTATTAAAAAATTCAACAAAATGTAAAAACATAAACTCTAAATAGATCAACAATAAATATATAAAACTATTTTAAATTTTGTTTAAAAGATTGCTTTCTTTTAGGAAGGTTAGTATCCTAGTCACGTTAAAGAAGCAATGGGTCTCAGAAAAGATGCC
The DNA here is from genome assembly GCA_963969495.1 of Ceratothoa steindachneri. NCBI lineage: Eukaryota > Metazoa > Arthropoda > Malacostraca > Isopoda > Cymothoidae > Ceratothoa > Ceratothoa steindachneri. Next base: position 19,517,904 of record OZ018334.1, read on the forward strand.
CCGCAGAGCCTGCTGGGGGGCCATCTCTCTGGTAATGAAGGGAAAAGTCGTCCTTCTGAGATTCCTTAGCAATGGGCATTCTACAAATATATGGAGGACAGACATTTGTACCCCACACAGAATGCACATAGGTGGGGGCAGCCCACTCATTAAATGCTCATGGGTGAGCCGGCAATGGCCTATCCTCAGACGGACAAGCGCAACCTCCATTTTACGATGTCTAGTTGTACGTGGCCATGGGTGAACGGAGGGTTTTATGGAGTGGAGCTTGGTGGGAGGGAGCTCACTCCACCTCTTCTGCCATAGGCCGACCACGTATTCATTGATCAGAGGATAGGCATCGCAGAGTGGGACTGGGGCCACTGGAGCTGTCCCCAGTGATGCTGCTTCTCTGGCTGCAGCATCTGCCCTCTCATTGCCTGGGATGCCCACGTGACTAGGCACCCAGCAAAAGGATATCTCGTGGATGGGCGATAGTCGTAGGAGCCACCGCTGGATCTTGGAAACCAACGGATGGCTCGAACCAACATCACCCAACATTTGAAGCGAACTAAGGGAGTCTGTAAAGATAGTATGAGAACCAGATGGCCTGCCAGCTATGATGAATGAATGAATAGTGCATTTAAAATTTAAAAGCTGCGTAACCCAGATGGACTATCTCGCAGCCAAATTCACTTATGGGCAGTGAATTTAAAATTATTATTTTAAAAATATTGCCATATTAAAATACATGAAAAAGCAGAAATGTCCTTGGGACCAAAATTAGTTTAATAGGCAATATTAAGTCAGTTAAAATCTTTTAACAAAAAATAGACTATTAAAAAATTCAACAAAATGTAAAAACATAAACTATGAATAGATCAACAATAAATATATAAAACTATTTTAAATTTTGTTTAAAAGATTGCTTTCTTTTAGGAAGGTTAGTATCCTAGTCACGTTAAAGAAGCAATGGGTCTCAGAAAAGATGCCCCGCAGAGCCTGCTGGGGGGCCATCTCTCTGGTAATGAAGGGAAAGGTCGTCCTTCTGAGATTCCTTAGCAATGGGCATTCTACAAATATATGGAGGACAGATATTTTTACCCCACACAGAATGCACATAGGTGGGGGCAGCCCACTCATTAAATGCTCATGGGTGAGCCGGCAATGGCCTATCCTCAGACGGACAAGCGCAACCTCCATTTTACGATGTCTAGTTGTACGTGGCCATGGGTGAACGGAGGGTTTTATGGAGTGGAGCTTGGTGGGAGGGAGCTCACTCCACCTCTTCTGCCATAGGCCGACCACGTATTCATTGGTCAGAGGATAGGCATCGCAGAGTGGGACTGGGGCCACTGGAGCTGTCCCCAGTGATGCTGCTTCTTTGGCTGCAGCATCTGCCCTCTCATTGCCTGGGATGCCCACGTGACTAGGCACCCAGCAGAAGGATATCTCGTGGATAGGCGATAGTCGTAGGAGCCACCGCTGGATATTGGAAACCAACGGATGGCTCGAACCAACATCACCCAACATTTGAAGCGAACTAAGGGAGTCTGTAAAGATAGTATGAGAACCAGATGGCGTGCCAGCTATGATGGTCAGTGCCGCCATCATAGCAACGAGTTCCGCTGTGAATGCGGAAGCTGCGTTTGGCAGGCGGACCAATGCTGTCTCAGATGGAAAGACAGCAGCTGCTCCAACTCTGTCCGGTGACTTGGACCCATCGGTGAACACAAAAGTGCTATGCCGATGTTGAGAGGAGTGGTCACCATACATGGCTCTCAATACTACAGGCAGGTGGTGATCCTTGGGCCTATCAGCTAGTTCCCTACATACCATTACAGGTGGTATGAGCCACGGGGGGGTCTTTGGCATGGTAAAGGGAATCACTGAGAACTCCCTTAGTTGCGCAGTGTGCTCGGCCATACGCAGAGCAAAGGGGCGAGCCAGAGATGGAGATCGATCGTATGAGGCCACTGTCCGTGTATTGAACATGCACTCATACACTGGCGTCTGCGGTAGTTGCTCAAGTCTAAGGAGGTAGTTTAAATTAGACTTGAGCCTGTGATAGGGAAGGGGGAGAACCCCGTTCTCTGCGTAAAGGCTCCACACTGGGGAGGACTTAAAGGCTCCAGAAGCCAGGCGCACACCCTGGTTACGCACAGTGTTTAGTTTTTCGAGAATGGATGGCGAGGCAGAGGAGTACACCTGTGATCCATAGTCTAGCTTTGAATGAATGAATAGTGCATTAAAAATTTAAAAGCTGCGTAGCCCAGATGGGCTATCTCGCAGCCAAATTCACTTATGGGCAGTGAATTTAAAATTATTATTTTTAAAATATTGCCATATTATGCAATATTAAGTCGGTTAAAATCTTTTAACAAGAAATAGACTATTAAAAACTCAACAAAATGTAAAAACATAAACTATAAATAGATCAACAATATATACAATTATTTTAAATTTTGTTTAAAAGATTGCTTTCTTTTAGGAAGGTTAGTATCCTAGTCACGTTAAAGAAGCAATGGGTCTCAGAAAAGATGCCCCGCAGAGCCTGCTGGGGGGCCATCTCTCTGGTAATGAAGGGAAAAGTCGTCCTTCTGAGATTCCTTAGTAATGGGCATTCTACAAATATATGGAGGACAGATATTTGTACCCCACACAGAATGCACATGGGTGGGGGCAGCCCACTCATTAAATGCTCATGGGTGAGCCGGCAATGGCCTATCCTCAGACGGACAAGCGCAACCTCCATTTTACGATGTCTAGTTGTACGTGGCCATGGGTGAACGGAGGTTTTTATGGAGTGGAGCTTGGTGGGAGGGAGCTCACTCCACCTCTTCTGCCATAGGCCGACCACGTATTCATTGGTCAGAGGATAGGCATCGCAGAGTGGGACTGGGGCCACTGGAGCTGTCCCCAGTGATGCTGCTTCTTTGGCTGCAGCATCTGCCCTCTCATTGCCTGAGATGCCCACGTGACTAGGCACCCAGCAGAAGGATATCTCGTGGGTGGGCGATAGTCGTAGGAGCCACCGCTGGATCTTGGAAACCAACGGATGGCTCGAGCCAACATCAACCAACATTTGAAGCGAACTAAGGGAGTCTGTAAAGATAGTATGAGAACCAGATGGCGTGCCAGCTATGATGGTCAGTGCCGCCATCATAGCAACGAGTTCCGCTGTGAATGCGGAAGCTGCGTTTGGCAGGCGGACCAATGCTGTCTCAGATGGAAAGACAGCAGCTGCTCCAACTCTGTCCGGTGACTTGGACCCATCGGTGAACACAAAAGTGCTATGCCGATGTTGAGAGGAGTGGTCGCCATACATGGCTCTCAATACTACAGGCAGGTGGTGATCCTTGGGCCTATCAGCTAGTTCCCTACATACCATTACAGGTGGTATGAGCCACGGGGGGGTCTTTGGCATGGTAAAGGGAATCACTGAGAACTCCCTTAGTTGCGCAGTGTGCTCGGCCATACGCAGAGCAAAGGGGCGAGCCAGAGATGGAGATCTATCGTATGAGGCCACTGTCCGTGTATTGAACATGCACTCATACACTGGCGTCTGCGGTAGTTGCTCAAGTCTAAGGAGGTAGTTTAAATTAGACTTGAGCCTGTGATAGGGAAGGGGGAGAACCCCGTTCTCTGCGTAGAGGCTCCACACTGGGGAGGACTTAAAGGCTCCAGAAGCCAGGCGCACACCCTGGTTACGCACAGTGTTTAGTTTTTCGAGAATGGATGGCGAGGCAGAGGAGTACACCTGTGATCCATAGTCTAGCTTTGATTGGACCAATGCTAGATACAGGAGCCACAGAGTACGTCGATCACTTCCCCAAGAAGTGTGAGACAACAGTTTCATTATGTCCATTCTCTTTAAACAAGACCTTTTCAAGGCGTCCACATGGTGCCGGAAAGAAAGCCTTGAATCAAATATGACCCCCAGATATTTGAAGTGGGGCTCAAAATCTATAGGCACACCATATAGCGACAAATGGGGGGGGTCCCATGTCACTAACTTATGCCCATAAAAGTGAACAGCCTTGGTCTTTACTGCGGAAAAGCGGAAACCCTTGGAGGAAGCATTTTCAGCTACAGTGCTTATAGCTCGCTGTAGCTTACGGACGATAAATGGGAGTCTGGGCGAAGAACAAATGAGCGCCAGATCATCCACATATAGCGTCGACGAAATCTCGGGAGGGAGATTTCTAACAATGCTATTAATGGCCACAGAGAAGCAGGTGACACTGAGGACACTTCCCTGTGGCACACCCTCAACTTGGTCCACGGGCTCCGATAAGGTGCCTCCAACCCTTACGCGTAGTGTGCGTCGCATCAGAAATTGCTCGACAAACCTGGGGAGGTAACCCCGCAGGCCCCAATCATGGAGTTGTTTAAGGATACCACGCCTCCAGGTGGTATCGTATGCTTTCTCAATATCAAAGAAGACAGCGATGGCGTGCTGCTTCTTTGAAAAAGCATCTCTTACGAGTGACTCCATTCGGACAAGCAGGTCTGTCGTACTCTGCTTTTTCCTGAACCCTGATTGAGAAGGAGATATGAGATTTTGAGTCTCCAAAAACCAGACGAGTCTCAAATTGACCATTCTCTCAAACACTTTACATGGACAACTGGTAAGAGCAATGGGGCGGTAATGGGTGGGCTCCGTCCCGTCCTTTCCTGGTTTGCCGAATGGAAGGACTATGGCCTCTCTCCACATGGAAGGGAAGGGGCCCTTGATCCAAATCCAGTTGTAAATGTCCAGTAAATGAGAGAGAAGGGATGGATGCATATTCCTAATCATATCATAGGAAATGCCATCCGATCGGGGGGCAGTGGATCTACAGTGCTTCAGTGCATTATGGAGCTCATGGATAGAGAAGAGTCGGTTGTAAGACTCGTTATCCATGTTAGGCTCCATAAAGTTGAGCGGTTGCTGCTCCTGTTGGAGCCTAAAGCACTGGAATTGCATCTCATAATTATCTGGGCTTGAGATGCTAGCAAATGATCTGGCCAAGACATTGGAAATATGGGACAAGTCCCCCAACAATTCTCCAGCTTGGACAATGTTGGGAGCTGTAAAGCCATTGGATTTGCCCAATAGCTTTTTGACCCTTTTCCACACTTTGTCTATAGGCGTTTGCCAACTTATGGACGCGATGTAACCTTCCAACGAGGTCTTTCGAGCCTGTCGAAGGATGCGTCGCCGTGCTGCCCTTGCTCTGTTACGAGCAATTTTATTTACCATCGTAGGGGAGCGATGGTAACGTCGGCAAGCCATTTTACATTCAGTCACGGCTCTCGAGCATTCAGCCGACCACCAGGGAACTTGTGGTCCGCGAGCGGCTGAGCCGGAGAGCGGGATGGAGGAGTTAGCCGCTTTATTGACGTGGACTAGGAGGTCATCGATAGCCACGTCAATATCTTCATGAGGGAAGGACCCGTCATGGCTCGAGAGGTGCCTGAATTTAGGCCAGTTTGCTTTTTTTGCATTCCATTTTTTACTAGGTGGTGGAGGGGGGCCACCTGTACATGGCGCTATAATAATGGGGAAGTGATCGCTGCCTCGCAAGTCAGGATCCACTGCCCAGTCAAAATCAGCTCTACAGCTTGGTGAACAGAGGGACAAGTCCACGCATGTAGAGCTGCTCGTCTGGATGTGAAATGATGTATGACTGCCATCGTTCAGAAGGCAGACATCATTTTCGCCCAGAAATTTCTCAATCATGTTTCCCCTAGGGTTCTTATCATGGTCCCCCCAAAGGGGGTGTCGAGCATTAAAATCCCCAATCAATAGAAAGGGGGGAGGGAGCTGTTTGATTACCTCTACTAGTTTTCTAGCTAGAGAGGCTGTGTCTTTTTCCTCACTAGGAGGGAGGTAAAGCGAGCAGACCGTATAGTGGCGATGGGAGAACAGGCGGACAGCGACCGCCTGCAGGTCTGTCGCAAGGTCGATCTGGTTGTGGGGAACCCTGCTGTTGATGAGCACAGCAGAACCATGGATTGGTTCTATAGGGTTCTTATAGTATCCCACAAAACCAGGAATATTGGGTACACTACGAGTACCCAAGCAAGTTTCCTGTAAAGCTATACAATCAGGATTGTAGTCTTTAAACAGGAGCTTGAGTTCTTCCCACTTGGGGAAGAGACCTTGGATGTTCCAATGAATTATTGGATACATCCTTACCTCTTTAAGACAATCATCCTACCCTTAGGGGTAGGAGGTTTTGGTTTTATACTACCCGTAGGGGTAGTTTTGGTCATACCAATTACCGGTTTTGGGTATGACTTTGGAGGCATCGGGAGCGTTAATTTAGCTCTCGGCTTTTCCTTTAAACGTGGCAATTTTGTTAGCTGGCTATACGAAATGACTGTCTTGACTGGAGAAGCAGATGTGGGAGCATCTCCATCAGTCATTTCGTGAGCCGATGACATCGACTTGGCTGGTGATGGTGGCAGCGATTGTTCGGCTGGCGAAGGATTCTTGAAATCTGATGGTTGGTTCGGCTCCTCCTTGGATAAGGGGGCAGCCTCTACTACAGCTGTTTCCTGTGATGGGGTACAGGTTGATTCCTTCTCACTTAGGGCTCGAAGGAGTTCCAAAGCAGTATCAGCAAGGGGTGGGTTGCTGACTACTCGCTTTGGGGCTGTAGTTCTCTGTTCTTTGGGGGCAGAATGGATGTCCAGAGCTGGAATAGACACCACCTGCGGCCCAATCCGATTCACATCCACGTCTTGTGGAGCGGTGGCAAAGTGTTTTGCCACTCTTGGTGAATCGGGAGAGGATGGAAGGTTCCTCTTCTTTGTGCCATCAGAAGCTAGGCTAGATTTTGGTGAAGAGTTTTCTCTACCGATTGATCGTGGTTTCGGTCGAGGGGGGCTCTTAACCTTTTCAGGTGTGCGTGGAGTTTCGGGTTTAGGGTTAGGAGAACCCCTTACCTGTTCAGGCACATCTCTGCGCGGAGACCTGGGTTTTGGTTGTGGAGGACTTCTTGTTTGTTCAGGAGAGCCTGTAGATGGTCTCTGGCTTCTCCCCTTCTTTGGCGTGGCGGTGCGCAGAGCATCCGCGAAGCTCACGCCAGGCTGAACGTAAGTCTCCCTAACTCTTCGTCTAGCCTCTTTAAAGCTCACCCTGTTTTTATTTCGGACAGCAATGACCTCTCTCTCGTAGAGGAAGAAGGTGCATTGCTGTGATGTGGCAGAGTGGTCTCCGCCACAATTGGGGCAGCACGGCTGTTTGGAACAGGGTGTTCCGTGAAATTCTGCTGAGCAGTTTACACATATCCTTTCGCTTTTACAAAACTTGCTTACATGGCCAAAGCGTTGGCAATGGAAGCACCGCCGGGGGTTTTCGACGTAAGGCTTGACTGGGATGTTAAGGTAGCCAGCCTTGACGTACTAGGGCGGTTCCAATCTGTTGAAAGTTAGGATTATGGTGGCGGTAGGGACCCTAGCGCCATTCACAAACCTAGAAATGCGATGTGCACTTGTTACTTTCTGATTGGCAAGTTTTGTCACCAACCTGTCGATATCATACTCAATGAGTTCACCCGATCGAATAACACCTTTGGAGGTATTAAATGTCGGGTGAGACGCGGATGATACACTCACTGAGGCTAACTTTTCGAGAGATTGAATTCTCTTTTGCTGCTCATTAGACTTGGCCTCGACAATCAATGCACCATCATTGCGCGGCCACATTTGAGCAGGTTCGCCACACTTGTTTACGAAGTCGTCAAAGACATCAAAGATGTCAGCTTTGTTAAGAGGACAACGTTCGTTGCTGGATTTGAGTACTATAAAGCGGTCATAATCCAGTTCTTCGTCTACTTCTGATCCAAAAGGATCCAGGCGACGAAGATTTCTGCTGTTTTCACGGTGACCAGAGGCCGGCGGTCTCTGGGATGAGTTTTTTGAAAATTTACCCATATGATTTTTATTTTTATAAGTGGTGTCTCTGGAGCCGAGGGCATGTACCAAATCGCCATCGTGAGTCCGGAGAGCGCCCATACAGTCCAGACAGGGTAGCCCGCCCCCCGACTCCCACTGTTGTTTCAAAAACAGCGGAGCCGCATAACGGAGTTTTACTGGACTGCGGTGCAAAGACCTCCCGAAAGCAAAACAACGACCCAGGCAACCAAACCTACCTCCGTGGCACGGTCCTGCGGACGATGCCCCCCAGTGGGTACATCCGTCGACTCGTACAGAGTACACATACTGACTAGGACCAAGTGGGCCGAAAGTGCGCTGGGGTTCAGACACACAGTCGCCCTACAAGGTAATTTGGGGATGCCGGAGTGATGCCAGTGTTTGGTCATCAAACCGCCTCATGGGGTTCCCCTCACCCACCTTTTATGTTGGTGTGAGGTCACCTAGCCCTTGTGATGCCATTCACTAACTGCAGGGCCACAGCAAAGACAACCATATGGGCCAGAAGTGTGCTGGTGTCCAAACACACAACTGCCCCAAAAGGTTGGTGGGTACCCTTAGATACCCAAACCAGGATATCCCGCCTGGTGTTCGGACGTTGGGCACACGCTCAGTTAAAAAACAGGGGCACCACGTGAAGGTGGTGTGCCAACATTTAGGGAACATAGGCTATGAGTTGCGCGATATTCCCCATCGCCCCCATGGAGGACAGATATTTGTACCCCACACAGAATGCACATGGGTGGGGGCAGCCCACTCATTAAATGCTCATGGGTGAGCCGGCAATGGCCTATCCTCAGACGGACAAGCGCAACCTCCATTTTACGATGTCTAGTTGTACGTGGCCATGTGTGAACGGAGGGTTTTATGGAGTGGAGCTTGGTGGGAGGGAGCTCACTCCACCTCTTCTGCCATAGGCCGACCACGTATTCATTGGTCAGAGGATAGGCATCGCAGAGTGGGACTGGGGCCACTGGAGCTGTCCCCAGTGATGCTGCTTCTTTGGCTGCAGCATCTGCCCTCTCATTGCCTGGGATGCCCACGTGACTAGGCACCCAGCAGAAGGATATCTCGTGGATGGGCGATAGTCGTAGGAGCCACCGCTGGATCTTGGAAACCAACGGATGGCTCGAACCAACATCACCCAACATTTGAAGCGAACTAAGGGAGTCTGTAAAGATAGTATGAGAACCAGATGGCCTGCCAGCTATGATAGTCAGTGCCGCCATCATAGCAACGAGTTCCGCTGTGAATGCGGAGGCTGCGTTTGGCAGGCGGACCAATGCTGTCTCAGATGGAAAGACAGCAGCTGCTCCAACTCTGTCCGGTGACTTGGACCCATCGGTGAACACAAAAGTGCTATGCCGATGTTGAGAGGAGTGGTCGCCATACATGGCTCTCAATACTACAGGCAGGTGGTGATCCTTGGGCCTATCAGCCAGTTCCCTACATACCATTACAGGTGGTATGAGCCACGGGGGGGTCTTTGGCATAGTAAAGGGAATCACTGAGAACTCCCTTAGTTGCGCAGTGTGCTCGGCCATACGCAGAGCAAAGGGGCGAGCCAGAGATGGAGATCTATCGTATGAGGCCACTGTCCGTGTATTGAACATGCACTCATACACTGGCGTCTGCGGTAGTTGCTCAAGTCTAAGGAGGTAGTTCAAATTAGACTTGAGCCTGTGATAGGGAAGGGGGAGAACCCCGTTCTCTGCGTAGAGGCTCCACACTGGGGAGGACTTAAAGGCTCCAGAAGCCAGGCGCACACCCTGGTTACGCACAGTATTTAGTTTTTCGAGAATGGATGGCGAGGCAGAGGAGTACACCTGTGATCCATAGTCTAGCTTTGATTGGACCAATGAATGAATGAATAGTGCATTGAGATTTTAAAAGCTGCGTAGCCCAGATGGACTATCTCGCAGCCAAATTCACTTATGGGCAGTGGATTTAAAATTATTGTTTTTAAAATATTGCCATATTAAAATACATAAAAAAGCAGAAATGTCATGGGACCAAAATTAGTTTAATCGGCAATATTGAGTCAGTTGAGTTAAAAACTTTTAACAAAAAATAGACTATTAAAAAATTCAACAAAATGTAAAAACATAAACTCTAAATAGATCAACAATAAATATATAAAACTATTTTAAATTTTGTTTAAAAGATTGCTTTCTTTTAGGAAGGTTAGTATCCTAGTCACGTTAAAGAAGCAATTGGTCTCAGAAAAGATGCCCCGCAGAGCCTGCTGGGGGGCCATCTCTCTGGTAATGAAGGGAAAAGTCGTCCTTCTGAGATTCCTTAGCAAAGGGCATTCTACAAATATATGGAGGACAGATATTTGTACCCCACACAGAATGCACATAGGTGGGGGCAGCCCACTCATTAAATGCTCATGGGTGAGCCGGCAATGGCCTATCCTCAGACGGACAAGCGCAACCTCCATTTTACGATGTCTAGTTGTACGTGGCCATGGGTGAACGGAGGGTTTTATGGAGTGGAGCTTGGTGGGAGGGAGCTCACTCCACCTCTTCTGCCATAGGCCAACCACGTATTCATTGGTCAGAGGATAGGCATCGCAGAGTGGGACTGGGGCCACTGGAGCTGTCCCCAGTGATGCTGCTTCTTTGGCTGCAGCATCTGCCCTCTCATTGCCTGGGATGCCCACGTGACTAGGCACCCAGCAGAAGGATATCTCGTGGATGGGCGATAGTCGTAGGAGCCACCGCTGGATCTTGGAAACCAACGGATGGCTCGAACCAACATCACCCAACATTTGAAGCGAACTAAGGGAGTCTCTAAAGATAGTATGAGAACCAGATGGCCTGCCAGCTATGATGGTCAGTGCCGCCATCATAGCGACGAGTTCCGCTGTGAATGCGGAAGCTGCGTTTGGCAGGCGGACCAATGCTGTCTCAGATGGAAAGACAGCAGCTGCTCCAACTCTGTCCGGTGACTTGGACCCATCGGTGAACACAAAAGTGCTATGCCGATGTTGAGAGGAGTGGTCGCCATACATGGCTCTCAATACTACAGGCAGGTGGTGATCCTTGGGCCTATCAGCTAGTTCCCTACATACCATTACAGGTGGTATGAGCCACGGGGGGGTCTTTGGCACGGTAAAGGGAATCACTGAGAACTCCCTTAGTTGCGCAGTGTGCTCGGCCATACGCAGAGCAAAGGGGCGAGCCAGAGATGGAGATCTATCGTATGAGGCCACTGTCCGTGTATTGAACATGCACTCATACACTGGCGTCTGCGGTAGTTGCTCAAGTCTAAGGAGGTAGTTTAAACTAGACTTGAGCCTGTGATAGGGAAGGGGGAGAACCCCGTTCTCTGCGTAGAGGCTCCACACTGGGGAGGACTTAAAGGCTCCAGAAGCCAGGCGCACACCCTGGTTACGCACAGTGTTTAGTTTTTCGAGAATGGATGGCGAGGCAGAGGAGTACACCTGTGATCCATAGTCTAGCTTTGATTGGACCAATGCTAGATACAGGAGCCACAGAGTACGTCGATCACTTCCCCAAGAAGTGTGAGACAACAGTTTCATTATGTCCATTCTCTTTAAACAAGACCTTTTCAAGGCGTCCACATGGTGCCGGAAGGAAAGCCTTGAATCAAATATGACCCCCAGATATTTGAAATGGGGCTCAAAATCTATAGGCACACCATATAGCGACAAAAGGGGAGGGTCCCATGTCACTAACTTATGCCCATAAAAGTGAACAGCCTTGGTCTTTACTGCGGAAAAGCGGAAACCCTTGGAGGAAGCATTTTCAGCTACAGTGCTTATAGCTCGCTGTAGCTTACGGACGATAAATGGGAGTCTGGGCGAAGAACAAATGAGCGCCAGATCATCCACATATAACGTCGACGAAATCTCGGGAGGGAGATTTCTAACAATGCTATTAATGGCCACAGAGAAGCAGGTGACACTGAGGACACTTCCCTGTGGCACACCCTCAACTTGGTCCACGGGCTCCAAAAAGGTGCCTCCAACCCTTACGCGTAGTGTGCGTCGCATCAGAAATTGCTCGACAAACCTGGGGAGGTAACCCCGCAGGCCCCAATCATGGAGTTGTTTAAGGATACCACGCCTCCAGGTGGTATCGTATGCTTTCTCAATATCAAAGAAGACAGCGATGGCGTGCTGCTTCTTTGAAAAAGCATCTCTTACGAGTGACTCCATTCGGACAAGCAGGTCTGTCGTACTCTGCTTTTTCCTGAACCCTGATTGAGAAGGAGATATGAGATTTTGAGTCTCCAAAAACCAGACGAGTCTCAAATTGACCATTCTCTCAAACACTTTACATGGACAACTGGTAAGAGCAATGGGGCGGTAATGGGTGGGCTCCGTCCCGTCCTTTCCTGGTTTGCCGAATGGAAGGACTATGGCCTCTCTCCACATGGAAGGGAAGCGGCCCTTGATCCAAATCCAGTTGTAAATGTCCAGTAAATGAGAGAGAAGGGATGGATGCATATTCCTAATCATATCATAGGAAATGCCATCCGATCGGGGGGCAGTGGATCTACAGTGCTTCAGTGCATTATGGAGCTCATGGATAGAGAAGAGTCGGTTGTAAGACTCGTTATCCATGTTAGGCTCCATAAAGTTGAGCGGTTGCTGCTCCTGTTGGAGCCTAAAGCACTGGAATTGCATCTCATAATTATCTGGGCTTGAGATGCTAGCAAATGATCTGGCCAAGACATTGGAAATATGGGACAAGTCCCCCAACAATTCTCCAACTTGGACAATGTTGGGAGCTGTAAAGCCATTGGATTTGCCCAATAGCTTTTTGACCCTTTTCCACACTTTGTCTATAGGCGTTTGCCAACTTAGGGACGCGATGTAACCTTCCAACGAGGTCTTTCGAGCCTGTCGAAGGATGCGTCGCCGTGCTGCCCTTGCTCTGTTACGAGCAATTTTATTTACCATCGTAGGGGAGCGATGGTAACGTCGGCAAGCCATTTTACATTCAGTCACGGCTCTCGAGCATTCAGCCGACCACCAGGGAACTTGTGGTCCGCGAGCGGCTGAGCCGGAGAGCGGGATGGAGGAGTTAGCCGCTTTATTGACGTGGACTAGGAGGTCATCGATAGCCACGTCAATATCTTCATGAGGGAAGGACCCGTCATGGCTCGAGAGGTGCCTGAATTTAGGCCAGTTTGCTTTTTTTTCATTCTATTTTTTACTAGGTGGTAGAGGGGGGCCACCTGTACATGGCGCTATAATAATGGGGAATGAATGAATGAATAGTGCATAAAAGATTTAAAAGCTGCGTAGCCCAGATGGGCTATCTCGCAGCCAAATTCACTTATGGGCGGTGAATTTAAAATTATTATTTTTAAAATATTGCCATATTAAAATACATAAAAAAGCAGAAATGTCCTTGGGACCAAAATTAGTATAATAGGCAATATTGAGTCAGTTGAGTTAAAATCTTTTAACAAAAAATAGACTATTAAAAAATTCAACAAAATGTAAAAACATAAACTATGAATAGATCAACAATAAATATATAAAACTATTTTAGATTTTGTTTAAAAGATTGCTTTCTTTTAGGAAGGTTAGTATCCTAGTCACGTTAAAGAAGCAATGGGTCTCAGAAAAGATGCCCCGCAGAGCCTGCTGGGGGGCCATCTCTCTGGTAATGAAGGGAAAGGTCGTCCTTCTGAGATTCCTTAGCAATGGGCATTCTACAAATATATGGAGGACAGATATTTGTACCCCACACAGAATGCACATAGGTGGGGGCAGCCCACTCATTAAATGCTCATGGGTGAGCTGGCAATGGCCTATCCTCAGACGGACAAGCGCAACCTCCATTTTACGATGTCTAGTTGTACGTGGCCATGGGTGAACGGAGGGTTTTATGGAGTGGAGCTTGGTGGGAGGGAGCTCACTCCACCTCTTCTGCCATAGGCCGACCACGTATTCATTGGTCAGAGGATAGGCATCGCAGAGTGGGACTGGGGCCACTGGAGCTGTCCCCAGTGATGCTGCTTCTTTGGCTGCAGCATCTGCCCTCTCATTGCCTGGGATGCCCACGTGACTAGGCACCCAGCAGAAGGATATCTCGTGGATGGGCGATAGTCGTAGGAGCCACCGCTGGATCTTGGAAACCAACGGATGGCTCGAACCAACATCACCCAACATTTGAAGCGAACTAAGGGAGTCTGTAAAGATAGTATGAGAACCAGATGGCCTGCCAGCTATGATGGTCAGTGCCGCCATCATAGCGACGAGTTCCGCTGTGAATGCGGAAGCTGCGTTTGGCAGGCGGACCAATGCTGGCTCAGATGGAAAGACAGCAGCTGCTCCAACTCTGTCCGGTGACTTGGACCCATCGGTGAACACAAAAGTGCTATGCCGATGTTGAGAGGAGTGGTCGCCATACATGGCTCTCAATACTACAGGCAGGTGGTGATCCTTGGGCCTATCAGCTAGTTCCCTACATACCATTACAGGTGGTATGAGCCACGGGGGGGGGGCTTTGGCATGGTAAAGGCAATCACTGAGAACTCCCTTAGTTGCGCAGTGTGCTCGGCCATACGCAGAGCAAAGGGGCGAGCCAGAGATGGAGATCGATCGTATGAGGCCACTGTCCGTGTATTGAACATGCACTCATACACTGGCGTCTGCGGTAGTTGCTCATGTCTAAGGAGGGGGCGATGGGTAATATCGCGCAACTCATAGCCTATGTTCCCTAAATGTTGGCACACCACCTTCACGTGGTGCCCCTGTTTTTTAACTGAGCGTATGCCCAACGTCCGAACACCAGGCGGGATATCCTGGTTTGGGTATCTAAGGTTACCCACCAACCTTTTGGGGCGGTTGTGTGTATGGACACCAGCACACTTCTGGCCCATATGGTTGTCTTTGCTGTGGCCCTGCAGTTAGTGAATGGCATCACAAGGGCTAGGTGACCTCACACCAACATAAAAGGTGGGTGAGGGGAACCCCATGAGGCGGTTTGATGACCAAACACTGGCATCACTCCGGCATCCCCAAATAACCTTGTGGGGCGACTGTGTGTCTGAACCCCAGCGCACTTTCGGCCCACTTGGTCCTAGTCAGTATGTGTACTCTGTACGAGTCGACGGATGTACCCACTGGGGGGCATCGTCCGCAGGACCGTGCCACGGAGGTAGGTTTGGTTGCCTGGGTCGTTGTTTTGCTTTCGGGAGGTCTTTGCACCGCAGTCCAGTAAAACTCCGTTATGCGGCTCCGCTGTTTTTGAAACAACAGTGGGAGTCGGGGGGCGGGCTACCCTGTCTGGACTGTATGGGCGCTCTCCGGACTCACGATGGCGATTTGGTACATGCCCTCGGCTCCAGAGACACCACTTATAAAAATAAAAATCATATGGGTAAATTTTCAAAAAACTCATCCCAGAGACCGCCGGCCTCTGGTCACCGTGAAAACAGCAGAAATCTTCGTCGCCTGGATCCTTTTGGATCAGAAGTAGACGAAGAACTGGATTATGACCGCTTTATTGTAATCAAATCCAGCAACGAACGTTGTCCTCTTAGCAAAGCTGACATCTTTGATGTCTTTGACGACTTCGTAAACAAGTGTGGCGAACCTGCTCAAATGTGGCCGCGCAATGATGGCGCATTGATTGTCGAGGCCAAGTCTAATGAGCAGCAAAAGAGAATTCAATCTCTCGAAAAGTTAGCCTCAGTGAATGTATCATCCGCGTCTCACCCGACATTTAATACCTCCAAAGGTGTTATTCGATCGGGTGAACTCATTGAGTATGATATCGACAGGTTGGTGACAAAACTTGCCAATCAGAAAGTAACGAGTGCACATCGCATTTCTAGGTTTGTGAATGGCGCTAGGGTCCTTACCGCCACCATAATCCTAACTTTCAACAGATTGGAACCGCCCAAGTACGTCAAGGCTGGCTACCTTAACATCCCAGTCAAGCCTTACGTCGAAAACCCCCGGCGGTGCTTCCATTGCCAACGCTTTGGCCATGTAAGCAAGTTTTGTAAAAGCGAAAGGATATGTGTAAACTGCTCAGCAGAATTTCACGGAACACCCTGTTCCAAACAGCCGTGCTGCCCCAATTGTGGCGGAGACCACTCTGCCACATCACAGCAATGCACCTTCTTCCTCTACGAGAGAGAGGTCATTGCTGTTCGAAATAAAAACAGGGTGAGCTATAAAGAGGCTAGACGAAGAGTTAGGGAGACTTACGTTCAGCCTGGCGTGAGCTTCGCGGATGCTCTGCGCACCGCCACGCCAAAGAAGGGGAGAAGCCAGAGACCATCTACAGGCTCTCCTGAACAAACAAGAAGTCCTCCACAACCGAAACCCAGGTCTCCGCGCAGAGATGTGCCTCAACAGGTAAGGGGTTCTCCACACCCTAAACCCGCATCTCCACGCACACCTGAAAAGGTTAAGAGCCCCCCTCGACCGAAACCACGATCAATCGGTAGAGAAAACTCTTCACCAAAATCTAGCCTAGCTTCTGATGGCACAAAGAAGAGGAACCTTCCATCCTCTCCCGATTCACCAAGAGTGGCAAAACACTTTGCCACCGCCCCACAAGACGTGAATGTGAATCGGATTGGGCCGCAGGTGGTGTCTATTCCAGCTCTGGACATCCATCCTGCCCCAAAAGAACAGAGAACTACAGCCCCAAAGCGAGTAGTCAGCAACCCACCCCTTGCTGATACTGCTTTGGAACTCCTTCGAGCCCTAAGTGAGAAGGAATCAACCTGTACCCCATCACAGGAAACAGCTGTAGTAGAGGCTGCCCCCCTATCCAAGGAGGAGCCGAACCAACCATCAGATTCCAAGAATCCTTCGCCAGCCGAACAATCGCTGCCACCATCACCAGCCAAGTCGATGTCATCGGCTCACGAAATGACTGATGGAGATGCTCCCACATCTGCTTCTCCAGTCAAGACAGTCATTTCGTATAGCCAGCTAACAAAATTGCCACGCTTAAAAGAAAAGCCGAGAGCTAAATTAACGCTCCCGATGCCTCCAGAGTCATACCCGAAACCGGTAATTGGTATGACCAAAACTACCCCTACGGGTAGTATAAAACCCAAACCTCCTACCCCTAAGGGTAGGCTGATTGTCTTAAAGAGGTAAGGATGTGTCCAATAATTCATTGGAACATCCAATGTCTCTTCCCCAAGTGGGAAGAACTCAAGCTCCTGTTTAAAGACTACAATCCTGATTGTATAGCTTTACAGGAAACTTGCTTGGGTACTTGTAGTGTACCCAATATTCCTGGTTTTGTGGGATACTATAAGAACCCTATAGAACCAATCCATGGTTCTGCTGTGCTCATCAACAGCAGGGTTCCCCACAACCAGATCGACCTTGCGACAGACCTGCAGGCGGTCGCTGTCCGCCTGTTCTCCCATCGCCACTATACGGTCTGCTCGCTTTACCTCCCTCCAAGTGAGGAAAAAGACACAGCCTCTCTAGCTAGAAAACTAGTAGAGGTAATTAAACAGCTCCCTCCCCCCTTTCTATTGATTGGGGATTTTAATGCTCGACACCCCCTTTGGGGGACCATGATAAGAACCCTAGGGGAAACATGATTAAGAAATTTCTGGGCGAAAATGATGTCTGCCTTCTAAACGATGGCGGGGGCGATGGGGAATATCGCGCAACTCATAGCCTATGTTCCCTAAATGTTGGCACACCACCTTCACGTGGTGCCCCTGTTTTTTAACTGAGCGTGTGCCCAACGTCCGAACACCAGGCGGGATATCCTGGTTTGGGTATCTAAGGGTACCCACCAACCTTTTAGGGCGGTTGTGTGTATGGACACCAGCACACTTCTGGCCCATATGGTTGTCTTTGCTGTGGCCCTGCAGTTAGTGAATGGCATCACAAGGGCTAGGTGACCTCACACCAACATAAAAGGTGGGTGAGGGGAACCCCATGAGGCGGTTTGATGACCAAACACTGGCATCACTCCGGCATCCCCAAATTACCTTGTGGGGCGACTGTGTGTCTGAACCCCAGCGCACTTTCGGCCCACTTGGTCCTAGTCAGTATGTGTACTCTGTACGAGTCGACGGATGTACCCACTGGGGGGCATCGTCCGCAGGACCGTGCCACGGAGGTAGGTTTGGTTGCCTGGGTCGTTGTTTTGCTTTCGGGAGGTCTTTGCACCGCAGTCCAGTAAAACTCCGTTATGCGGCTCCGCTGTTTTTGAAACAACAGTGGGAGTCGGGGGCGGGCTACCCTGTCTGGACTGTATGGGCGCTCTCCGGACTCACGATGGCGATTTGGTACATGCCCTCGGCTCCAGAGGCACCACTTATAAAAATAAAAATTTTATGGGTAAACTTTCCAAAAACTCATCCCAGAGACCGCCGGCCTCTGGTCACCGTGAAAATAGCAGAGATCTTCGTCGCTTGGATCCTTTTGGATCAGAAGTAGACGAAGAACTGGATTATGACCGCTTTATAGTACTCAAATCCAGCAACGAACGTTGTCCTCTTAGTAAAGCTGACATCTTTGATGTCTTTGACGACTTCGTAAACAAGTGTGGCGAACCTGCTCAAATGTGGCCGTGCAATGATGGCGCATTGATTGTCGAGGCCAAGTCTAATGAGCAGCAAAAGAGAATTCAATCTCTCGAAAAGTTAGCCTCAGTGAATGTATCATCCGCGTCTCATCCGACATTTAATACCTCCAAAGGTGTTATTCGATCGGGTGAACCCATTGAGTATGATATCGACAGGTTGGTGACAAAACTTGCCAATCAGAAAGTAACAAGTGCACATCGCATTTCTAGGTTTGTGAATGGCGCTAGGGTCCCTACCGCCACCATAATCCTAACTTTCAACAGATTGGAACCGCCCAAGTACGTCAAGGCTGGCTACCTTAACATCCCAGTCAAGCCTTACGTCGAAAACCCCCGGCGGTGCTTCCATTGCCAACGCTTTGGCCATGTAAGCAAGTTTTGTAAAAGCGAAAGGATATGTGTAAACTGCTCAGCAGAATTTCATGGAACATCTGTTCCAAACAGCCGTGCTGCCCCAATTGTGGCGGAGACCACTCTGCCACATCACAGCAATGCACCTTCTTCCTCTACGAGAGAGAGGTCATTGCTGTTCGAAATAAAAACAGGGTGAGCTATAAAGAGGCTAGACGAAGAGTTAGAGAGACTTACGTTCAGCCTGGCGTGAGCTTCGCGGATGCTCTGCGCACCGCCACGCCAAAGAAGGGGAGAAGCCAGAGACCATCTACAGGCTCTCCTGAACAAACAAGAAGTCCTCCACAACCAAAACCCAGGTCTCCACGCAGAGATGTGCCTCAACAGGTAAGGGGTTCTCCACACCCTAAACCCGCATCTCCACGCACACCTGAAAAGGTTAAGAGCCCCCCTCGACCGAAACCACGATCAATCGGTAGAGAAAACTCTTCACCAAAATCTAGCCTAGCTTCTGATGGCACAAAGAAGAGGAACCTTCCATCCTCTCCCGATTCACCAAGAGTTGCAAAACACTTTGCCACCGCTCCACAAGACGTGGATGTGAATCGGATTGGGCCGCAGGTGGTGTCTATTCCAAATCTGGACATCCATCCTGCCCCAAAAGAACAGAGAACTACAGCCCCAAAGCGAGTAGTCAGCAACCCATCCCTTGCTGATACTGCTTTGGAACTCCTTCGAGCCCTAAGTGAGAAGGAATCAACCTGTACCCCATCACAGGAAACAGCTGTAGTAGAGGCTGCCCCCCTATCCAAGGAGGAGCCGAACCAACCATCAGATTCCAAGAATCCTTCGCCAGCCGAACAATCGCTGCCACCATCACCAGCCAAGTCGATGTCATCGGCTCACGAAATGACTGATGGAGATGCTCCCACATCTGCTTCTCCAGTCAAGACAGTCATTTCGTATAGCCAGCTAACAAAATTGCCACGCTTAAAAGAAAAGTCGAGAGCTAAATTAACGCTCCCGATGCCTCCAGAGTCATACCCAAAACCGGTAATTGGTATGACCAAAACTACCCCTACGGGTAGTATAAAACCAAAACCTACTACCCCTAAGGGTAGGATGATTGTCTTAAAGAGGTAAGGATGTGTCCAATAATTCATTGGAACATCCAATGTCTCTTCCCCAAGTGGGAAGAACTCAAGCTCCTGTTTAAAGACTACAATCCTGATTGTATAGCTTTACATGAAACTTGCTTGGGTACTCGAAGTGTACCCAATATTCCTGGTTTTGTGGGATACTATAAGAACCCTATAGAACCAATCCATGGTTCTGCTGTGCTCATCAACAGCAGGGTTCCCCACAACCAGATCGACCTTGCGACAGACCTGCAGGCGGTCGCTGTCCGCCTGTTCTCCCATCGCCACTATACGGTCTGCTCGCTTTACCTCCCTCCAAGTGAGGAAAAAGACACAGCCTCTCTAGCTAGAAAACTAGTAGAGGTAATCAAACAGCTCCCTCCCCCCTTTCTATTGATTGGGGATTTTAATGCTCGACACCCCCTTTGGGGGGACCATGATAAGAACCCTAGGGGAAACATGATTGAGAAATTTCTGGGCGAAAATGATGTCTGCCTTCTAAACGATGGCAGCCATACATCATTTCACATCCAGACGAGCAGCTCTACATGCGTGGACTTGTCCCTCTGTTCACCAAGCTGTAGAGCTGATTTTGACTGGGCAGTGGATCCTGACTTGCGAGGCAGCGATCACTTCCCCATTATTATAGCGCCATGTACAGGTGGCCCCCCTCCACCACCTAGTAAAAAATGGAATGCAAAAAAAGCAAACTGGCCTAAATTCAGGCACCTCTCGAGCCATGACGGGTCCTTCCCTCATGAAGATATTGACGTGGCTATCGATGACCTCCTAGTCCACGTCAATAAAGCGGCTAACTCCTCCATCCCGCTCTCCGGCTCAGCCGCTCGCGGACCACAAGTTCCCTGGTGGTCGGCTGAATGCTCGAGAGCCGTGACTGAATGTAAAATGGCTTGCCGACGTTACCATCGCTCCCCTACGATGGTAAATAAAATTGCTCGTAACAGAGCAAGGGCAGCACGGCGACGCATCCTTCGAAGGGCTCGAAAGACCTCGTTGGAAGGTTACATCGCGTCCATAAGTTGGCAAACGCCTATAGACAAAGTGTGGAAAAGGGTCAAAAAGCTATTGGGCAAATCCAATGGCTTTACAGCTCCCAACATTGTCCAAGCTGGAGAATTGTTGGGGGACTTGTCCCATATTTCCAATGTCTTGGCCAGATCATTTGCTAGCATCTCAAGCCCAGATAATTATGAGATGCAATTCCAGTGCTTTAGGCTCCAACAGGAGCAGCAACCGCTCAACTTTATGGAGCCTAACATGGATAACGAGTCTTACAACCGACTCTTCTCTATCCATGAGCTCCATAATGCACTGAAGCACTGCAGATCCACTGCCCCCGGATCGGATGGCATTTCCTATGATATGATTAGGAATATGCATCCATCCCTTCTCTCTCATTTACTGGACATTTACAACTGGATTTGGATCAAGGGCCGCTTCCCTTCCATGTGGAGAGAGGCCATAGTCCTTCCATTCCGCAAACCAGGAAAGGACGGGACGGAGCCCACCCATTACCGCCCCGTTGCTCTTACCAGTTGTCCATGTAAAGTGTTTGAGAGAATGGTCAATTTGAGACTCGTCTGGTTTTTGGAGACTCAAAATCTCATATCTCCTTCTCAATCAGGGTTCAGGAAAAAGCAGAGTACGACAGACCTGCTTGTTCGAATGGAGTCACTCGTAAGAGATGCTTTTTCAAAGAAGCAGCACGCCATCGCTGTCTTCTTTGATATTGAGAAAGCATACGATACCACCTGGAGGCGTGGTATCCTTAAACAACTCCATGATTGGGGCCTGCGGGGTTACCTCCCCAGGTTTGTCGAGCAATTTCTGATGCGACGCACACTACGCGTAAGGGTTGGAGGCACCTTATCGGAGCCCGTGGACCAAGTTGAGGGTGTGCCACAGGGAAGTGTCCTCAGTGTCACCTGCTTCTCTGTGGCCATTAATAGCATTGTTAGAAATCTCCCTCCCGAGACTTCGTCGACGCTATATGTGGATGATCTGGCGCTCATTTGTTCTTCGCCCAGACTCCCATTTATCGTCCGTAAGCTACAGCGAGCTATAAGCACTGTAGCTGAAAATGCCTCCTCCAAGGGTTTCCGCTTTTCCGCAGTAAAGACCAAGGCTGTTCACTTTTATGGGCATAAGTTAGTGACATGGGACCCCCCCCCATTTGTCGCTATATGGTGTGCCTATAGATTTTGAGCCCCACTTCAAATATCTGGGGGTCATATTTGATTCAAGGCTTTCTTTCCGGCACCATGTGGACGCCTTGAAAAGGTCTTGTTTAAAGAGAATGGACATAATGAAACTGTTGTCTCACACTTCTTGGGGAAGTGATCGACGTACTCTGTGGCTCCTGTATCTAGCATTGGTCCAATCAAAGCTAGACTATGGATCACAGGTGTACTCCTCTGCCTCGCCATCCATTCTCGAAAAACTAAACACTGTGCGTAACCAGGGTGTGCGCCTGGCTTCTGGAGCCTTTAAGTCCTCCCCAGTGTGGAGCCTCTACGCAGAGAACGGGGTTCTCCCCCTTCCCTATCACAGGCTCAAGTCTAATTTAAACTACCTCCTTAGACTTGAGCAACTACCGCAGACGCCAGTGTATGAGTGCATGTTCAATACACGGACAGTGGCCCCATACGATAGATCTCCATCTCTGGCTCGCCCCTTTGCTCTGCGTATGGCCGAGCACACTGCGCAACTAAGGGAGTTCTCAGTGATTCCCTTTACCATGCCAAAGACCCCCCCGTGGCTCATACCACCTGTAATGGTATGTAGGGAACTAGCTGATAGGCCCAAGGATCACCACCTGCCTGTAGTATTGAGAGCCATGTATGGCGACCACTCCTCTCAACATCGGCGTAGCACTTTTGTGTTCACCGATGGGTCCAAGTCACCGGACAGAGTTGGAGCAGCTGCTGTCTTTCCATCTGAGACAGCATTGGTCCGCCTGCCAAACGCAGCTTCCGCATTCACAGCGGAACTCGTTGCTATGATGGCGGCACTGACCATCATAGCTGGCAGGCCATCTGGTTCTCATACTATCTTTACAGACTCCCTTAGTTCGCTTCAAATGTTGGGTGATGTTGGTTCAAGCCATCCGTTGGTTTCCAAGATCCAGCGGTGGCTCCTACGACTATCGCCCACCCAGGAGATATCCTTCCGATGGGGGCCTAGTCACGTGGGCATCCCAGGCAATGAGAGGGCAGATGCTGCAGCCAAAGAAGCAGCATCACTGGGGACAGCTCCAGTGGCCCCAGTCCCACTCTGCGATGCCTATCCTCTGACCAATGAATACGTGGTTGGCCTATGGCAGAAGAGGTGGAGTGAGCTCCCTCCCACCAAGCTCCACTCCATAAAACCCTCCGTTCACCCATGGCCACGTACAACTAGACATCGTAAAATGGAGGTTGCGCTTGTCCGTCTGAGGATAGGCCATTGCCGGCTCACCCATGAGCATTTAATGAGTGGGCTGCCCCCACCTATGTGCATTCTGTGTGGGGTACAAATATCTGTCCTCCATATATTTGTAGAATGCCCATTGCTAAGGAATCTCAGAAGGACGACCTTTCCCTTCATTACCAGAGAGATGGCCCCCCAGCAGGCTCTGCGGGGCATCTTTTCTGAGACCCATTGCTTCTTTAACGTGACTAGGATACTAACCTTCCTAAAAGAAAGCAATCTTTTAAACAAAATTTAAAATAGTTTTATAAATTTATTGTTGATCTATTCATAGTTTATGTTTTTACATTTTGTTGAGTTTTTAATAGTCTATTTTTTGTTAAAAGATTTTAACTGACTTAATATTGCCTATTAAACTAATTTTGGTCCCAAGGACATTTCTGCTTTTTTTATGTATTTTAATATGGCAATATTTTAAAAATAATAATTTTAAATTCACTGCCAATAAGTGAATTTGGCTGCGAGGTAGCCCATCTGGGCTACGCAGCTTTTAAATTTTAAATGCACTATTCATTCATTCATTCATAGCCTATGTTCCCTAAATGTTGGCACACCACCTTCACGTGGTGCCCCTGTTTTTTAACTGAGCGTGTGCCCAACGTCCGAACACCAGGCGGGAATCCTGGTTTGGGTATCTAAGGGTACCCACCAACCTTTTGGGGCAGTTGTGTGTATGGACACCAGCACACTTCTGGCCCATATGGTTGTCTTTGCTGTGGCCCTGCAGTTAGTGAATGGCATCACAAGGGCTAGGTGACCTCACACCAACATAAAAGGTGGGTGAGGGGAACCCCATGAGGCGGTTTGATGACCAAACACTGGCATCACTCCGGCATCCCCAAATAACCTTGTGGGGCGACTGTGTGTCTGAACCCCAGCGCACTTTCGGCCCACTTGGTCCTAGTCAGTATGTGTACTCTGTACGAGTCGACGGATGTACCCACTGGGGGGCATCGTCCGCAGGACCGTGCCACGGAGGTAGGTTTGGTTGCCTGGGTCGTTGTTTTGCTTTCGGGAGGTCTTTGCACCGCAGTCCAGTAAAACTCCGTTATGCGGCTCCGCTGTTTTTGAAACAACAGTGGGAGTCGGGGGGCGGGCTACCCTGTCTGGACTGTATGGGCGCTCTCCGGACTCACGATGGCGATTTGGTACATGCCCTCGGCTCCAGAGACACCACTTATAAAAATAAAAATTTTATGGGTAAACTTTCCAAAAACTCATCCCAGAGACCGCCGGCCTCTGGTCACCGTGAAAATAGCAGAGATCTTCGTCGCTTGGATCCTTTTGGATCAGAAGTAGACGAAGAACTGGATTATGACCGCTTTATAGTACTCAAATCCAGCAACGAACGTTGTCCTCTTAGTAAAGCTGACATCTTTGATGTCTTTGACGACTTCGTAAACAAGTGTGGCGAACCTGCTCAAATGTGGCCGCGCAATGATGGCGCATTGATTGTCGAGGCCAAGTCTAATGAGCAGCAAAAGAGAATTCAATCTCTCGAAAAGTTAGCCTCAGTGAATGTATCATCCGCGTCTCATCCGACATTTAATACCTCCAAAGGTGTTATTCGATCGGGTGAACTCATTGAGTATGATATTGACAGGTTGGTGACAAAACTTGCCAATCAGAAAGTAACAAGTGCACATCGCATTTCTAGGTTTGTGAATAGCGCTAGGGTCCCTACCGCCACCATAATCCTAACTTTCAACAGATTGGAACCGCCCAAGTACGTCAAGGCTGGCTACCTTAACATCCCAGTCAAGCCTTACGTCGAAAACCCCCGGCGGTGCTTCCATTGCCAACGCTTTGGCCATGAAAGCAAGTTTTGTAAAAGCGAAAGGATATGTGTAAACTGCTCAGCAGAATTTCACGGAACACCCTGTTCCAAACAGCCGTGCTGCCCCAATTGTGGCGGAGACCACTCTGCCACATCACAGCAATGCACCTTCTTCCTCTACGAGAGAGAGGTCATTGCTGTTCGAAATAAAAACAGGGTGAGCTATAAAGAGGCTAGACGAAGAGTTAGAGAGACTTACGTTCAGCCTGGCGTGAGCTTCGCGGATGCTCTGCGCACCGCCACGCCAAAGAAGGGAAGAAGCCAGAGACCATCTACAGGCTCTCCTGAAAAAACAAGAAGTCCTCCACAACCGAAACCCAGGTATCCGCGCAGAGATGTGCCTCAACAGGTAAGGGGCTCTCCACACCCTAAACCCGCATCTCCACGCACACCTGAAAAGGTTAAGAGCCCCCCTCGACCGAAACCACGATCAATCGGTAGAGAAAACTCTTCACCAAAATCTAGCCTAGCTTCTGATGGCACAAAGAAGAGGAACCTTCCATCCTCTCCCGATTCACCAAGAGTGGCTAAACACTTTGCCACCGCTCCACAAGACGTGGATGTGAATCGGATTGGGCCGCAGGTGGTGTCTATTCCAGCTCTGGACATCCATCCTGCCCCAAAAGAACAGAGAACTACAGCCCCAAAGCGAGTAGTCAGCAACCCACCCCTTGCTGATACTGCTTTGGAACTCCTTCGAGCCCTAAGTGAGAAGGAATCAACCTGTACCCCATCACAGGAAACAGCTGTAGTCGAGGCTGCCCCCTTATCCAAGGAGGAGCCGAACCAACCATCAGATTCCAAGAATCCTTCGCCAGCCGAACAATCGCTGCCACCATCACCAGCCAAGTCGATGTCATCGGCTCACGAAATGACTGATGGAGATGCTCCCACATCTGCTTCTCCAGTCAAGACAGTTATTTCGTATAGCCAGCTAACAAAATTGCCACGCTTAAAAGAAAAGCCGAGAGCTAAATTAACGCTCCCGATGCCTCCAGAGTCATACCCAAAACCGGTAATTGGTATGACCAAAACTACCCCTACGGGTAGTATAAAACCAAAACCTCCTACCCCTAAGGGTAGGATGATTGTCTTAAAGAGGTAAGGATGTATCCAATAATTCATTGGAACATCCAAGGTCTCTTCCCCAAGTGGGAAGAACTCAAGCTCCTGTTTAAAGACTACAATCCTGATTGTATAGCTTTACAGGAAACTTGCTTGGGTACTCGTAGTGTACCCAATATTCCTGGTTTTGTGGGATACTATAAGAACCCTATAGAACCAATCCATGGTTCTGCTGTGCTCATCAACAGCAGGGTTCCCCACAACCAGATCGACCTTGCGACAGACCTGCAGGCGGTCGCTGTCCGCCTGTTCTCCCATCGCCACTATACGGTCTGCTCGCTTTACCTCCCTCCAAGTGAGGAAAAAGACACAGCCTCTCTAGCTAGAAAACTAGTAGAGGTAATTAAACAGCTCCCTTCCCCCTTTCTATTGATTGGGGATTTTAATGCTCGACACCCCCTTTGGGGGGACCATGATAAGAACCCTAGTGGAAACATGATTGAGAAATTTCTGGGCGAAAATGATGTCTGCCTTCTAAACGATGGCAGCCATACATCATTTCACATCCAGACGAGCAGCTCTACATGCGTGGACTTGTCCCTCTGTTCACCAAGCTGTAGAGCTGATTTTGACTGGGCAGTGGATCCTGACTTGCGAGGCAGCGATCACTTCCCCATTATTATAGCGCCATGTACAGGTGGCCCCCCTCCACCACCTAGTAAAAAATGGAATGCAAAAAAAGCAAACTGGCCTAAATTCAGGCACCTCTCGAGCCATGACGGGTCCTTCCCTCATGAAGATATTGACGTGGCTATCGATGACCTCCTAGTCCACGTCAATAAAGCGGCTAACTCCTCCATCCCGCTCTCCGGCTCAGCCGCTCGCGGACCACAAGTTCCCTGGTGGTCGGCTGAATGCTCGAGAGCCGTGACTGAATGTAAAATGGCTTGCCGACGTTACCATCGCTCCCCTACGATGGTAAATAAAATTGCTCGTAACAGAGCAAGGGCAGCACGGCGACGCATCCTTCGACAGGCTCGAAAGACCTCGTTGGAAGGTTACATCGCATCCATAAGTTGGCAAACGCCTATAGACAAAGTGTGGAAAAGGGTCAAAAAGCTATTGGGCAAATCCAATGGCTTTACAGCTCCCAACATTGTCCAAGCTGGAGAATTGTTGGGGGACTTGTCCCATATTTCCAATGTCTTGGCCAGATCATTTGCTAGCATCTCAAGCCCAGATAATTATGAGATGCAATTCCAGTGCTTTAGGCTCCAACAGGAGCAGCAACCGCTCAACTTTATGGAGCCTAACATGGATAACGAGTCTTACAACCGACTCTTCTCTATCCATGAGCTCCATAATGCACTGAAGCACTGTAGATCCACTGCCCCCGGATCGGATGGCATTTCCTATGATATGATTAGGAATATGCATCCATCCCTTCTCTCTCATTTACTGGACATTTATAACTGGATTTGGATCAAGGGCCGCTTCCCTTCCATGTGGAGAGAGGCCATAGTCCTTCCATTCCGCAAAGCAGGAAAGGACGGGACGGAGCCCACCCATTACCGCCCCATTGCTCTTACCAGTTGTCCATGTAAAGTGTTTGAGAGAATGGTCAATTTGAGACTCGTCTGGTTTTTGGAGACTCAAACTCTCATATCTCCTTCTCAATCAGGGTTCAGGAAAAAGCAGAGTACGACAGACCTGCTTGTCCGAATGGAGTCACTCGTAAGAGATGCTTTTTCAAAGAAGCAGCACGCCATCGCTGTCTTCTTTGATATTGAGAAAGCATACGATACCACCTGGAGGCGTGGTATCCTTAAACAACTCCATGATTGGGGCCTATGGGTTACCTCCCCAGGTTTGTCGAGCAATTTCTGATGCGACGCACACTACGCGTAAGGGTTGGAGGCACCTTATCGGAGCCCGTGGACCAAGTTGAGGGTGTGCCACAGGGAAGTGTCCTCAGTGTCACCTGCTTCTCTGTGGCCATTAATAGCATTGTTAGAAATCTCCCTCCCGAGATTTCGTCGACGCTATATGTGGATGATCTGGCGCTCATTTGTTCTTCGCCCAGACTCCCATTTATCGTCCGTAAGCTACAGCGAGCTATAAGCACTGTAGCTGAAAATGCTTCCTCCAAGGGTTTCCGCTTTTCCGCAGTAAAGACCAAGGCTGTTCACTTTTATGGGCATAAGTTAGTGACATGGGACCCCCCCCATTTGTCGCTATATGGTGTGCCTATAGATTTTGAGCCCCACTTCAAATATCTGGGGGTCATATTTGATTCAAGGCTTTCTTTCCGGCACCATGTGGACGCCTTGAAAAGGTCTTGTTTAAAGAGAATGGACATAATGAAACTGTTGTCTCACACTTCTTGGGGAAGTGATCGACGTACTCTGTGGCTCCTGTATCTAGCATTGGTCCAATCAAAGCTAGACTATGGATCACAGGTGTACTCCTCTGCCTCGCCATCCATTCTCGAAAAACTAAACACTGTGCGTAACCAGGGTGTGCGCCTGGCTTCTGGAGCCTTTAAGTCCTCCCCAGTGTGGAGCCTCTACGCAGAGAACGGGGTTCTCCCCCTTCCCTATCACAGGCTCAAGTCTAATTTAAACTACCTCCTTAGACTTGAGCAACTACCGCAGACGCCAGTGTATGAGTGCATGTTCAATACACGGACAGTGGCCTCATACGATAGATCTCCATCTCTGGCTCGCCCCTTTGCTCTGCGTATGGCCGAGCACACTGCGCAACTAAGGGAGTTCTCAGTGATTCCCTTTACCATGCCAAAGACCCCTCCGTGGCTCATACCACCTGTAATGGTATGTAGGGAACTAGCTGATAGGCCCAAGGATCACCACCTGCCTGTAGTATTGAGAGCCATGTATGGCGACCACTCCTCTCAACATCGGCATAGCACTTTTGTGTTCACCGATGGGTCCAAGTCACCGGACAGAGTTGGAGCAGCTGCTGTCTTTCCATCTGAGACAGCATTGGTCCGCCTGCCAAACGCAGCTTCCGCATTCACAGCGGAACTCGTTGCTATGATGGCACACTGACCATCATAGCTGGCAGGCCATCTGGTTCTCATACTATCTTTACAGACTCCCTTAGTTCGCTTCAAATGTTGGGTGATGTTGGTTCGAGCCATCCGTTGGTTTCCAAGATCCAGCGGTGGCTCCTACGACTATCGCCCATCCACGAGATATCCTTCTGCTGGGTGCCTAGTCACGTGGGCATCCCAGGCAATGAGAGGGCAGATGCTGCAGCCAAAGAAGCAGCATCACTGGGGACAGCTCCAGTGGCCCCAGTCCCACTCTGCGATGCCTATCCTCTGACCAATGAATACGTGGTCGGCCTATGGCAGAAGAGGTGGGGTACAAATATCTGTCCTCCATATATTTGTAGAATGCCCATTACTAAGGAATCTCAGAAGGACGACTTTTCCCTTCATTACCAGAGAGATGGCCCCCCAGCAGGCTCTGCGGGGCATCTTTTCCGAGACCCATTGCTTCTTTGACGTGACTAGGATACTAACCTTCCTAAAAGAAAGCAATCTTTTAAACAAAATTTAAAATAGTTTTATATATTTATTGTTGATCTATTCATAGTTTATGTTTTTACATTTTGTTGAATTTTTTAATAGTCTATTTTTTGTTAAAAGATTTTAACTGACTTAATATTGCCTATTAAACTAATTTTGGTCCCAAGGACATTTCTGCTTTTTCATGTATTTTAATATGGCAATATTTTTAAAATAATAATTTTAAATTCACTGCCCATAAGTGAATTTGGCTGCGAGATAGTCCATCTGGGCTACGCAGCTTTTAAATTTTCAATGCACTATTCATTCATTCATTATGTTGAGTTAGACAATTATTATTCAATTCATGTCAATTTGGCGGAGGAAGTCCCACCCGAATCTCAAATGCCATGAATATATTAAACTTAAATGCTATTTAATCGGTGTGAGCAAAGGCGAAAGGCAGGTCCGGTTGTCCAGTTCTCGCGGACTCTCTGGCATCTTCATTCCCACATTTCAAGAAACTTAATAAAAGATAATCTCGAAATCGGCCTGGTTTTTTAAAACAGTGGCGTCACGGATATCGAGAACCATAGGATGCGGAGATTTCAATGCCACGAGATCACTTAGGACGATTTTGAGTCGCTATAGATCACTACGGTTTCTGAACCAGGCACGATGCATTATCTTCCGTAGTGAACGGTGCATTGCAACCAGCCCGCCATGTAGAAAGACGAGGTGTCTGGCAGAGCCCTGGTGACTTCAAACACAAGGGATATGGCGTGTAGACCGACCTTCTCCTGGGACTTAAATCCATCCGTATACAACGGCACGGTTATAATGTGAGAAGGAGTGTGATCCAAAAAAAGGCCAAACATAATACTCCCGGCGCTGTAGAAGCTTTGAGAGAAGAGGCGTGGCGACAAATAGTCAAAGGTGGTACTCTCCAGGGAAGCGTCCTGGGCAGACCAAGAGGAAGCCACCGCCCCGAGAGCTACACAGAGCTCTTGAAGGAGTTTCCTAGGCCTAAACCAAACTGGCTTAGAATATAACAGGCGTTTCTCATCGATATAGGCAGCATCAAGATCTGCTGAAGTGAGAGCCGTTGGCGCCTGCGGAAGTTGCCAAGTTTGCGTGTACAGGCCCTTAATGCACTGAGGACGCCGCAGAGCAGTGGCATTCCCCAGCATCGACAAGTAGGCTCTCAATGAAGGATGTGCAAAGCCAACGGTTGCCAGGCGGGAAGCGGTGTGGTGTATACGCTCGGCTGCGGATATGAAACTCGCGTTCGTAGTCAAGCTTTGAAAGTACAAATGTTCGATAAAAAAGTAAGGCGAGAGTCCTATTAGAACCCCAGGTGCTGAACGGCCGAGAGCGAAGAATATCCATGGCGTGGGTACAAGAGAACCTAGGCTGCGAATATGAGCTCCCCCAAGAGGGCATCAGTCAAATACGAAACCAAGGAAATGATAAGAATCCACCCCTTCCAGGCGAACACCATTTAAAAACAAGTTGCCGTAGATAATCACAGCAGAGTGGATACGAGCGATTAACATGGCCGAGGTGGTGACGGTAGTAGCACCTCCGTGGCAGTGGCACAAAAGTCATCACGCACCAACTCAGGGAGCTTGTCACCGTCAAACGCGACGAAGAGTGCAGGGGTGGGTTTCAGGCCCATGCCTGTTTTCTCATCACAAGTTTCACCTTAACCGCTCCATGGTGATGTCATATATGGAGTAGCCCACGAGTTCTCTCGCATAAACTACTCCTTTCACGAAGTTCAAGGTAGAATGCGATGTCACACTAACCGGCGTGCCCTCAAGTGTCCGAAGGGCACTAATTAGGACCACCTCGAAGGGATTCGACGCATTCGCCAAAAGGATCCCGTGCGAGAAACGGGTCGCCATCGGCTAGAGCTTTGCTCTGATGGATCATGTTACCCTTAGCCAACATGCTGCCATCACTGGAGCGAATAAGAAGGAAGGACTTGAATTAAGCGAGTTCGAAAACGCTAGGTAGCTTCTGAATTATGGGCCCGACGTAATCGAGGCTCCGCTTTGCACAGTTCTGGTCTTCGTTTGGGACTCAACACACGGGAGAGCAACAGGGCCGGACGTGCCGACTTTGGCTTAGACGCTTGCCAAAACGGCAGCAGACCCGTCCGTACCTGCGGCGGGAGAGGATCCCTTAGTCTATTTCTGTATAGAAGAGGAGGGCATGGAATGAACCCGCTACTCTCCTCCACTCTAGGCCAGATTAGCCGGGCTCGGCAACAGCCTTCTCTGAAATGGGGAAGGTTCTGCCCGTCTCCTTCTGAGGCCTCAATGACCCAACCGTCTTATGAAAGCTTGGATAGGGGCGGACTCGGGTTCTGTGCTTGCCACCGAGCTCAGGTTCGGCCCGATGGAAGATTCTATCATCTGGGTCTGATTCACCTAAGGAACCATGTCAACCTCAAGGGGGCCCTGCATGTGCCCCTCCCCCCCACACCCCCGAGGCATCACAAGTCCCATTCGAGATAGCGTTGGTCGTCTGTCTTTGCCCAACGAATCTGAATCCTTTTAAGAAAATGGGGGCTCATTATGCTCGCCCGCAGGTCTGTGGTAGGCATGGACCGACGGGCCCTGCCTGTCCTCGTCCCCCTGATGGCGTTGGGCCTATCTCGTCACTCCCATCGGAGGCGGTCAATTATTGGCCGCCTGCCTATCTTCTTAATTCGTTTGAAAGCTTGGCGCTTTGGCAAAATTCAGACGTGGATGGGGCAAAACGCTTAAGCGAACTTGTGCTATCGGAGACTGATTTCGCACAAGATTGTGTTGAGAGGGAGATGAATACTCGACTATTATATCACTACTACATCTGGCGGGGTTCACCACAGCGGTACTAAAATGTTTGGTTAACGTCGAACACAACCACTTTTGCAAGTGGGGTGTCAAGTGACGAATTCAAGACCAGAAAGCAGGGATAATCTAAATCCGCGCGCAGAACGTTGGCATTGGGATCCAACGAGTGAGGAAAGGCTGAAGAACGTTTGACATAAAGACAAATAGAGGAGTGTATTAAAAGTGTAGTTTGCAGCACCAGCTCCCCCTCCCAAGGGCCAAGTGGAGGACCCACCTCACCACGAGAAAGCCAGAGGCTCTCTGGAACCAACTCCTGGAAAAAGAAAAGGTCCCAGAGAGGGAAAGGAAGAGAACGAGAGGAAAGCGGGGATGGAGATAGCGGGAGCAAGAGATCATGAATGCCATAACAATGGGACCATGAAAAACGTAGAGAAGTGGGCGGAGCTCCCTCTAAACCGACAAGGTAGGAGCATTGTCGCGGTGAGCCTCTGTAAACACCGTGACCGAAGAGGGGTGGGTGCCCTTAAGGTTTAAGGGAAGTTACCAGTGGGTTGCTGCCCAATCCAAGTGGATTCTATATGGCCGCTAGAGTGAAACGAGAAATATAATCTATAAAAGGTGGAGAAAACCACTTTGTGACAAATATTTAAAAAACGACGGGTTAAAAGATTTCTCCGCCAATATGAATCGAAGACGGGTGTGTTGAGAAATAGTTAAAAGGGTCGGAAAACAGGACAACCGGAGAATGGTAAAATGGCTACAATCCAATAAAAGGTGGGCAACCGATTGGTCCCCACCGCAAAAACGACAGCAAGGGCTGATATGAGCATCACCCGAAACAAGATAGACGTAAGTCTCGTGTGGCCAATGCGAACTCGGCAAAGGGCCACCTCCAACGACCGCATTCTATGACGACTCGAGGGCCAAGAGCGAATAGAATTTTTTATTTTGTATGGTTTGGATGATGAAGTCATCCCATTCATTCTGCCACAGTTGAAAAATATACTTTCTTATTGAAGGAAAGTAGTCCCTAAAAGACAGAGCCGAGTTCTCAGGGGACACAGAATGTGCTGAGCGGGCCAGCCTATCAGCATTCTCGTCGCCCAGGATCCCCACATGCCCAGGGACCCAGCAAAAAATAATTCTATATCGGGATGCATTTTGGATCAGCCAGTTGCAAATTTCTGTGACCAGAAGATGGGACGCATTAAAAGATCTAATTGACTGTAAGACACTCCTTGAGTCGGAAAAAAATAACAAAATCACTAAAAGGTAAAAGGATTGTTGAAAGTTCAGCGGTAAAAATGGATGGTGCTGGTGGCAAAGATAGAGTTAGGAATTCTCCTCTTGGGTAGATGGCTGCGGCGCCCATGCCAACGTCCGACTTAGAGCCATCCGTGTATTGTTTGTGGGAGATCGAATGTTCTAAGAACAGGCTTTTAATGATGCGAGGGTCCATGGAGCACTTCTCCA
The DNA here is from genome assembly GCA_963969495.1 of Ceratothoa steindachneri. Taxonomy (NCBI): domain Eukaryota; kingdom Metazoa; phylum Arthropoda; class Malacostraca; order Isopoda; family Cymothoidae; genus Ceratothoa; species Ceratothoa steindachneri. Next base: position 19,552,103 of record OZ018334.1, read on the forward strand.
GGCTCCACATGTTGGTACATACTGTGGGGAGAGGAGCACGCCACCTAGGGGTCAGTAAGGATGGAAGGGTAAGGACCCTTGGAGCAGCCAGGTTAGAGAGATGATCTATGCGAAGGTTCAAAGGGCGGGGCAAAGATGGCAACTTATCATATGCCGCCGTTGATTCGGCAGCATACAGGCATCTGTAGACCTCTGGTACAGGGGCTTGCTGTACTCGGCAGAGGTATCGCATGCAGATTTGAAGTCTATGGTAGGGCAAAAGGAGTACCCCACTCTCGCAGTAAAGGCTGTTGACAGGAGAAGTACGGAAGGCTCCACTAGAAAGGCGAACTCTGAGGTTTCAAATGGGGTTCAGCATTTTAACGGCTGAAGGGGAAGCCGATGAGTAAATTTGACAGCCATAATCCAATTTGGATTGGACGAGGGCTGTGTATAATGTCCACAATGTTTGTCGGTCACTGCCCCACGAATTGTGTGAGAGGACTTTCAAAATGTCTAGAGCCCGCAGACAGCCTGTTCGAAGTCGGCGTGCGTGTGGTAACCAGGATAACTTTGGATCGAGAGTTACGACAAGGAACCGAAACTCGGAGACATACTCTATATCTTCGCCTTGTAGGGAGATAGATGGCGGAACAAGAACCCCTCTGCCTCGTGGAAATACATTGCTTTGGTTTTGGTCGTGGAAAAGCGGAATACCTTAAGTTGTGCTCTTTTGGATACAGCATCGACCGCCAGTTGTAGCCAACGCGCTACTGATGGAAGGCGAGGTGAAGAACAGTATAGTGCTAAATCATCGATACACCCTCTTGGAGAGACGAAATAATATGATCGATGGCAATTATAAAACATAAGACATTTAAAACACTGCCCTGAGGAACTCCCTCCTCTTGGGGTTGCAGGTCAGAGTATGCGTCAAGTACCTTGAAGGATCGAGATGCTACAAAACTCGGAATAATTAATTGTAAAAGGCCTCTCATCCCCCAGACGTATAGCTGCTTCAAGATGCCGTATCTCCATGTTGTGTCGTAGGTTTCTCGATATCGAAAAATATGGCCAGGACTCGGTGCTTTAATGAGAAAGCTTTCCGGACTGATCCCTCGAAACGTACTAGTAGGTCAAGGGTACTATGACCTTTGCGGAAGCCACATTGAAATGGAGAGGGGTGATTGGTTTCTAGGAACCAGTTTAGGCGCTCCAATATCATTTTTTCCAGCAGCTTACTCAAACAGCTGGTGAGAGCCATAGGGCGGTAGTGATCTGCATCCAACCCGTCCCTGCCCGGTTTGACAAAGGAAAGCATGATCTCAATGCGCCATGATGAGGGGTAAAAACCCTTCACCCATATAAGGTTGTACAAATCAAGTAAGAAGAGAGTAGAATGTGGATGTAGGTGCCGAATCATATCGAAATGGATCTCATCAAGGCCAAGGAAAGCAGATCTGCAAAGGGACAAAGCGCTATGCAGCTCATGGATGCTGAATAGAGCGTTATACGGAAGGTTAGATTTTGTTGTGAAGTTGAGAGAATGCGACTCTTCCTTTGATTTGTAGGATTGAAAAGCCTTATCGTAACGGCTGACACTGCTGACGGGGCGGAAATGGTCAGCAAAAGCATTGCTGACCGCCAGGCCGTCATTTTCCAAGGAACCGTCTAAGTTGAGTGTTGGGGTATGATGATTAGCATAACGGCCCCTGAGCTTATTAATCCTCTTCCAGATCTTAGCAGTAGGTGTCATAGAGGAAATCGATGAAACGTATCTGCGCCATGAAATTCGGTGAGCTTGACGAAGCGCACAAGCTCGGTTTCGGTCGACCTTGTTGCACAAAGTTGGGTTCTTTCGGAATCGGGCAGGGGCTAACTTGTAATTTTTGATAGCTGTTGCAAACGTCGAGGTCCACCAGGGCACGGTTGAGCGGCCCGTGACAGGTCGCCTCCGTGGGATGGTCTGTGTTGCTGTATTGTAGATAGTCGATGTAAATAAAGTATTCTACTGCCCGGTCCACTCATTGAAGGTCCCCAAGGATGCATTTGTGAAGGACGCCTCTTCGAAACCTTCCTAATCTGCATGACCTAAGTCCCACTTAAGGGGCATGGTTGTATGAAGGCTAACTTGAAGGGCAGATAAGACAATAGGGAACTGGTCACTCCCATGGAGATCGTCAAGAATTGACCATCGAAATTCCGTGAAGCAATCAGGGGAACAAACAGACAGGTCAACACAGCTAAGAGTCCGACTGGACATGATAATAGGTAAAATCGCCAGTATTTAAGACACAAAGAAAGTCAGATAATAAAAGAGACTCTAAAACACTGCCTTTCTCATTTCGAGTGATGTCACCCCAGTATGAGTGACGGGTGTTAAAATCTCCTAGTAATAAGAATGGGATGGGCAACTGGTCTATAAGTTCTAAAAGGTCGGATCTTGACAATGATAAACAATGGGGTAGGTAAATAGAGCAAACGGTAAAAAGGTTAGTAAGAAAAACCCTCACGGCAACAGCTTGGAGGGTAGTATGTAGGGAGATTGGAGAAACATGGTGGGATGATGATACCATGATTGACACCCCCATGAGAGGGGCTTCCAGCAGGAGCAATAGAGTTGAAAGTGAGAAAACCGGGTACCGGCGGAAAGGGCCGTATACCCAGTTTATTCTCCTGGAGACAAATAACAGCGGGGTGGATAGTCGTCAAAAGAATTTTGAGTAAGAAAAACCCTCACGGCAACAGCTTGGAGGGTAGTATGTAGGGAGATTGGAGAAACATGGTGGGATGATGATACCATGATTGACACCCCCATGAGAGGGGCTTCCAGCAGGAGCAATAGAGTTGAAAGTGAGAAAACCGGGTACCGGCGGAAAGGGCCGTATACCCAGTTTATTCTCCTGGAGACAAATAACAGCGGGGTGGATAGTCGTCAAAAGAATTTTGAGTTCTTTCCACTTTGGAAGAACTCTTTGACAATTCCATTGTAAAATGGAAGATATTATGGGTGACGATTAGATACCACTGTGGATATCTTTTTCTCTTTTGAGGCCGATATTGTATTTGAGGTTCGTCCCAAAGACCTTGGTAGACGGAGAGCTGATTTTGAGGAGCCTGCTTTTGCAGGGGGAGAGATCCTAGATGAAGCAGTAACTGAGTTTTTTTTCGTGGGTTTTGGAGAACTAACCAAGGCCCGTGATTGTAATTCGGGGCTCGCAATCCGGCGGAAAAGGAAGATCAAGAAGGGATTTTCGGCCGGTAGATCCGGATTCATGGGTCGAGGGTATTTTCGGTGTCTGAGGAGTTGGTCCAACCGCCGCAGTTGGTGATGTTGGAGTATCAACTGCTTCCATCGGATCTTGGGTTGAAGGGTGAGCGGAACGAACAGGTGATCTGAGCGAGGTGTGTGGAGCTGGGTGTATATCTGCCACCGTTTGGATCAGGATGGGGCCTACGTCCTGTGAAGGGCGAGACGGACTTAAGGGCATAGAATGTTCAACCATAGGGAAGGAGTCCATTGGAGATTCTCGGGGTTCGGTCGAGTCAGCTCCAGAGGCTGCCCGCTTATTGGTGTCGATGACACATGTGAGGAATCCTTTCTCTTACCACTGGGCTTTGGGTCTCGGGGCCGGGTGGATGAACCTTCACTGGCCGATGTTGAAGATTCTTTCAAATAGCGTCTGATGTCTTCAAGTGTTTTACCCTGAGCGTCTCTCCCAGCTAGAGCTGCTGGAGAGAGGGGGGCTACATTGGTTATCTCGGTGTGAGAACGATGCTTCGACTGCAAATTATGAATGTTTTCGACGCTGTGATTAGATCTAGGGTGAAGTGCTTCAGGCTGGTCGGAACTCGTGCGTGATGGTCGGTTTCGTCCAGCGTCACGTAAAACGTCAGAGAAGAGCCGGCCGAGTGGCGAGGTTTGTGCTCGGGCACGCTGGCGGGTCTCTATTATATCTAGACGTAGGGAGTCGCGCAAAGCGAGATCTTCCTTTTCATATAAAAATATAGAGCAGAATTTCGACGCAGCACTGTGGGTACCTCGGCAGTTGGCACAGTGGGGTGTTTTGGTGCATTCGGGGCCATGGTAGTCAGAGCTAGAATTCACGCAGGAGCGAGGGTGCCGACAGGCACGGCCAACATGTCCAAATTGATTGCAATTGAAGCAGCGACTGGGTAGTTCGATGTAGGGACTTACCGGGACACGAAGGTACCCAGCTTTAATATACTGCGGCAGTTCTTGTCGTTCAAATGTTAAAATCAGCGTGGCGGTTGGGACTTTAGTGGAGCCTAATGTTTTAGTTACCTTGTGTACGTGTGTGACACGTTAGGTACTGAGCTTACTCTGAAGGCGGGTGGGGTCGTAGTCCTTTAGTTCCTTTGAACGGACGACACCTTTGACGAAATTCAGACGCGGATGAGGCGAGACAGCAATTGGAATTTCAGCCATCGAAGATAGATTTCGCACACGGTTGTGTTGAGAGTGGGATGACACCTCGACTACATCACCCCTTCCTCTTGACTACATCGGGCGGGGTTCACCACAGCGGGACTCAAAAGATTCATTGACGTCAAAGACATCGACTTTTGCAAGTGGGATGTCAGATGATGAATTCATGACAAGAAAGCGAGGATAATCTAGATCTGGGTCTACTTCGTTGGAATAGGGGTCCAACGAGCGAGGGAAGGCTGAAAGGGGAGCTAAGGAACGTTTGGCACGAGAACCCTTACGAGAAGGGAAGGTTTTTGGTTTATGGCAAGCCATTGCAAAAAGAAAAAAACTTCGCATTCTCCCTGGGGGCTCCCCACCATGGAGGCCTACAAGGGTCCGGCACTACTGCAACTATACAATCAGTTACGTCCGGTATGTCCTCTTGGAGAATGGATACGGATCCACCACACCATCTTTATAACCCTAAGAGGCTGCCCGAGTTCTCCTACGCACGGAGAAAAGGGGCCAACGATGGGGTTCTCCTTGGGCATTCGGTAGACGAAGGCGGTGGAGATGCCTAGCCTCTTTCACCTTCATGAAAAGAACAATTCGGAATCAATCCATTAAACGAGCAGAGGTCGGGTATTGATAAGGACCACTAGATAGGTGAAAGAAGAGGGGAGAAATAAAGGGCACTGGAAGAGCGTAATAGAGGAGGAAAGAAAGAGGGGCATGTTAAAAGTCTTGTTGGCAGAACCATGGGTCCCCTAGGGGGCCCAGGACTGACCCCCCTCGCTACGAGAAGGCCAGAGCCTTGGGTGCCCTTAACGACATTAAATATACTACCCTTAACGGCTAACCTACCACCCCATATATGCCCTATTAGGCAAGAGGACACCGATAACTTAAATATAATACGGTTCCCGAGTCATTAGAGATAATCTGGATTTGATGAACTTTGTCTTCCTTAAAGCCCTAATCTGAATGGGTTCCTTAAAAGTAAGTGGCGAGGGCTTGGATTGCCATTTTGAGATCAAGACGTTGACAGGAAAAGAAAATTATGCCATAATTTTTAAAGTAGATGCCGTGGAGTTTATATATCATCAGGTTTGTTTTTTGAGAAGGGAGTTTAATAAGGTATAGCTTTCTTCTCCTTGTATATGGGCACGAAGGCTACCCATATCGGCTTCTAGGAGTGTCGTAAAGGGCGGATAAACCCAGATAGGGCCCGCTTACTTTGGGGCTGCGCCACAAAATTTTCGCCCCTGCCAGCGATATATAATTGCGGTAATAGGCAGGGATGCCGCTGACATCACCATTCATATCGGTTGTGGCGATGATGCGCACCAGTACCATCTTTTGGGAAAGTAGTTTCAATGACATCCTTGTGTAAGGTTTATCATCCTTTGTGTTTTAGGGTTAATATTTTTATTCTAAGTTCTTAGAGCTCTCATAGTGTACTCTTTGGTCAACTCTGCGGTCGCTTTTCAAAATAGCAGACATTTCCTTGTTTTTCGCCCGCCTGCCCTCAACGGAGAATGCGACCGACACCAAAAAGTGAAATAAAATGCGAGTAGGGCATCATCCTTCTGCTTGCGGGGCCGCCTCACGCTAGGCTGACCAATACGGAGGCCCTCGATGAATTCAATTACGGTGCAATAGTTCAGGGTGACGCTTATAGCGAATTAACATTTTGCTTCTATGAAGGTTTATTTATCACCAGTATGGGTTCTTAAATGTGCCACAAGTTTGTCCTTTCTCTGACCCTGATAAGAACAAAGGTTGCATTTGAAAGGTTTCTCACCTGTGTGAGTATATAAATGGTTTTTAAGAGAACCTGTAGTTGCCGCCTGGTAAGGGCAAAGGCTGCATTTGAAAGGTTTCTCTCCCGTATGAGTTCTTGCATGTATTTTAACATCTCTTTTATATGCAGCCTGATAAGGGCAAAGGCTGCATTTAAAAGGCTTCTCACCAGTGTGGGTATATGAATGTTTTTTAAGATCTCCTTTCTTTGCAGTCTGATACGGACAAATGCTGCATTTGAAAGGCTTCTCACCTGTGTGAGTATATGAATGGTTTTTAAGAGAACATTTAGTTGCCGCCTGATAAGGGCAAAGGCTGCATTTGAAAGATTTCTCTCCCGTATGAGTTCGTGCATGTATTTTAACATCTCCTTTATATGCAGCCTGATAAGGGCAAATGCTACATTTAAAAGGCTTCTCATCGGTGTGAGTATATGAATGTTTTTTAAGATGAACTTTTTCTGCCGCCTGATAGGAACAAAGGCTGCATTTGAAAGGCTTCTCTCCAGTGTGATTATATGAATGGCTTTTAAGAAGAACTTTCCTTGCAGCCTGGTAAGGGCAAAGGTTGCATTTGAAAGGCTTCTCACTTGTGTGAGTATATAAATGGCTTTTAAGATGTTCTTTCTTTGCAGTTTGATAAGGGCAATAGCTACATTTGAAAGGCTTCTCACCTGTGTGAGTATACGAATGGTATTTAAGATGAACTTTCGTTGCAGCGTGATAAGGGCAAAGGCTGCATTTGAAAGGTTTCTCACCTGTGTGAGTATATGAATGGTTTTTAAGATGAACTTTATCTGCAGTCTGATAAGGGCAAACACTGCATTTAAAAGGCTTATCACCTGTATGAGTATATGAATGTTTTTTAAGATAACATTTAGTTGCCGCCTGATAAGGGCAAATGCTGCATTTAAAAGGCTTCTCACTGGTGTGGTTATATGAATGTTTTTTAAGATTTCCTTTCTTTGCAGTCTGATACGGACAAATGCTGCATTTGAAAGGCTTCACACCTGTGTGAGTATATGAATGGTTTTTAAGAGAACATTTAGTTGCCGCCTGATAAGGGCAAAGGCTGCATTTGAAAGATTTCTCTCCCGTATGAGTCCTTGCATGTATTCTAACATGTCCTTTATTTTCAGCCTGATAAGGGCAAAAAATGCATTTAAAAGGCTTCTCACCTGTGTGAGTATATGAATGTTTTTTAAGATGAACTTTCGTTGCAGCCTGATAAGGGCAAAGGCTGCATTTTAAAGGCTTCTCTCCAGTGTGATTATATGAATGGCTTTTAAGATGAATTTTCGTGGCAGCTTGATAAGGGCAAAGGTTGCATCTGAACGGCTTCTCACTAGTGTGATTATATGAATGTTTCTGCGTAACTTTTATGGCAGATTGATTAGGAAAAAGGGCTTGAGGTGATATCATACCACTAAATTGTGGAATAACTTTAAGGTTACTGGATGAACCCAATTTCATCTGAAAAGGAAAAAATTGAAATATTTTAAAATCTCTCGTTCACGATCTTTCTGGGGTGCAAGAGCATTCCTGCAATAGGAAGAAAGTGTATGGAGCCCACCCATCCCAAATTCATTCTTTAAGACTCCCACCTCATTATGACCTCAACATAAAGTGATATTATATACTAAGGCATTCCGCATCAGACACCCACAAATTTCTTAGACAAAGGGATAAGAGCCGAAAGAACGAAGTGATTCCAAAAGTTATAGAATCAATATGAATAATATAATTCTGAAAAGTAAATATAAGGCAAAAATTTAAAAGAATTTGTGATAATTCAACAGTTAAATAGAGGATACCCTGGGCAAAGTTAGTTGCAGTGAGGACTGCTACACCGCTCAAATTGCAACTCGACTTTGATCCTTCTGTATGGATTGAGCAAGAGATCTTGTTTTTAATTCAAGAGCGCTATTTCTGTTGGCGCTCAACGCCGAGGACATGATCACTGAGACATGTTTCAGAAAGAAAGACCAGAGTAGAATAGGGTCAACGGATCCTTTTTGAAAATGCCTTATTCCTTATATATATGTTGGAGGAGAACAACAATAGGGTGGACATATTGATGAATAGACGGCGCGACAGTGACATCCTAACACGAGATATGGTCACCTATTCTGTGTCCTACAGGTTTGGCCAGAGTGTAGCCTATCAGAAGCGCTGGTGGGGAAAATGCAAAGGGAAGCCGTATGGCACAAATGGTGGAAGTAGAAGCATCTCTGTGGCAGTTGCACGAATGCCGTCATGCAGTAGCGATACCAACTGGCATGGACCTACTCAGGAAGCCTGTCACGGTGGAACGTGACGAAGAGTGTAGGGGTGGGTCTCGAGGCCCCTCCCTGTTTTCCCATCACACGTTCGGCTTTTTTTTCTTGTGGTAGCCCATCTGCCGACTGCCTACTTGGGCATAAGTCACCGTACACAAAAGCCCACTACTAGGCTATAAAAAAAACAAGGAAAAAAATAATGGAAAAAGAAAAAAGGAAAGGAAGCATGCTCCTGCCTCAGGGGGATATGCCTGCCCCCCCCCCCCCCGAAGCATGATAATGCAATCTAAAAAAAGAAATACACACGAAAATTAAAATAAAGTGGAGGTCAGCCTCCTCCAAAAAGTCAATGTCCATAAGTCGGTGTAACAAAACCAGTCCCGAGTACAATGGACAAGATGTAGCGAGCACGTTCGTCCGGGACAGGTAACGTGCGCGAAGATCACCCAGACTGGGACATTCAACAAGAATGTTCCGAACAGTCTGGGGGACGAAGCAGTCGTCACAATAGGGCACAGGCGAGCGCTCCATCAAATGGTGATGCGTCACACGATTGTGCCCGATTCGGAGACGACAGAAAGGAGCCTGAAGACGTTGCAGCACTGGGGTGATAGGTCCATGGAAACAGTCGCGGCGCAATGGCACGCAACTTCAAGCTCCATTTACCGTCTCCCATCTTCTTTGCCAAGCAGCCCGAAGAGCTGCCCGTATTCCAGCCATGTAGTCGGTGTGAGGAGGAGAGAACGCTGGCCGGGTCGCAGAGTCCTCGCAGACACATTGGCGAGCATCATTCCCCGCAATTCCTACATGTCCAGGAACCCAGCAGGAGATAATCTCGACATCCGCCCGGCTTGCCAAAACCGTGGCGTTACAGATATCGCGAACCAGGGGATGCGGAGATTCCAATGCCCCGAGAGCACTCAGGGAGCTTTGTGAGTCGCTATAGATCACAATCCGGTCTCTGAACCGGGCACGTCGCGTAATGTCCCGTACCGAGAGGTGTATTGCCACTAGCTCGGCCGTGACTTCAAACAGAGGGAAAACGGCGTGAAAGCCGACCCCCTCTTCAGACTTGGAGCCATCCGTATACACTGGCACGGTTCCAGCGTGACATGAGGTGTGCTTCAAAAAGGTCAAACACAATACTCCGGCGCTGTACAAGCTTTGGGGGCAGAGGCGTAACGACAAATAGCCAAAGGTGGTACCATCCAGGAAGGCGTCCTGGGCAGAACCAGGGGCGCCACCGACCCGAGAGCAATACCTATCTCTCGAAGGAGGTTTATAGCCCTAAACCCAAAGGGCTTAAGTTGAGAATGGCGTCTCCGGCAGCATAGGCACCGTCAAAATCGGCTGCAGTGAGAGCTGTTGGCGAGTGAGGGAGGCGCCGGGCTCGCGCATGCAGGCGAATAATGAACTGTGCACAGCGTAGAGCGAGTGTCATCACCCCAGCATCGACTAGTATGCTTTCAATGGAGGAAGTGCAGAAGGCAACGGTCGCCAGGCTAAGGCGGGTGTGGTGGATCGAGTCCACCTTCCGCAATACACGCTCGGCTGCGGATGCATAAAACTTGCATCCGTAGTCGAGCTTCGAACGAACAAAGGATCAATAAAAAAGTAAGGCAGGAGCCCTATCAGCTCCCCAAGCGCTGAACGTCACGGAACCGAGAATATCCATGGCACAGGTACAAGAGAACATGCGAATATGAGCTTCCCAGGTGAGGTGTGGGTCAAATACAATACTAAGAAAACGATGCGATTCAACCACTTCCAGGCGCACCCCATTAAGAAACAACTCTGGGTCAGGGTGGAGGTGTGGATGGCGGCAGAAGTGCACCACCTTAGTCTTGGTCAAGAAAACCGAAACCTGTACGCTTCGGCATAGCGAGAGACGCGCTGTTGGAGTCGCAGCTCCAGAGTTGGCATCTGGGCCGCGCCAAAAGAGATCGAAAGGTTGTCCACGTAGAGCGTAGCGAGAACATCTTCCGGCAGCACCGAGGTGATGCCGTTGATGCTAAGGGCAAAGAGTGTGAAACTGAGGACACTTCCCTGCGGGACACTCACTTCCTGCTCCTTTGGGCCGGAGAGGGCCTACCCCCACACGTACGCGGATTAGACGATCTCGAAAAAATTCAGATATAAAGATTGGGAGGCGTCCCCTCGCCCCCATCGGGTGGAGAGTCTCCATGATACCGTATCGCCATGCGGTATCATAGGCCTTTTTCAAATCGAAAAACATCGTGGCATAGTGCTGTCTACAAAGGAAGGCCTTGCAGACGGCATTTTCCAGTCGGAGCAGACATCTGACGTGGAGTGGAATTTGCGGAAGCCGCACTGTGCAGAAGTCAGATGGCCTCCGCTGTCCAGAAAAAAAGGCTAATCTAACATTTACCAATTTCTCCATCAACTTGCACACGCAAGAGGTTAGAGTGATTGGGCGGAAACCTGCAGGAGAAGAGTGATCTCTCTGCGGTTTGCGAAAGGCGAGCACAGTAGCGATTCGCTGGAATCCGGTTAGAGACTATCGACCCAGATTCTGTTGAACAAATCTAAAAGAAAGGCCATGCCTCGCTGACCTAGGTGTCTAAGCATGGTGTACGGGACATCGTCCGGACCATAATCAGTGTCCGCGCACGAAGCAAGAGCGGAGTGCAACTCACTCACAGTAAACCTGTCGTTGAAAGGTTCTCCTTCTCTGGAGGTAAAGTCCAGTCGGCGGCCTTCCGCGACATCACGATGTGCATTTTATGCAGTGAAGTACAATAAGGTCGAACGTAATACTCCCGGCGCTGTAGAAGCTTTGGGAGCAGAGGTGTGGCGAAAAATAGTCAAAGGTGCTTGGTACCCTCCAGGGGCGCCAACGGCCCGAGAGCTATACCTAGTTCTCGAAGGAGTTTCCTGGCCCGAAACCCAAAGAGCTTAAGGTATGACTGGTGTACCTCGGCAGCATAGGTATCGGAAAGATCAGCTGAGAATGTAGTGAGATCTGTTAGCGACTGAGAGAGGCACCGGGTTCGGGCGTACGGGCGAGTTATGAAGTGTGCACGGCGCAAAGCGAGTAGCATCTCCCCAGCATCGACAAGTAGGCTCTCAATGGGGTTAGTGCGGAAGCCAGCGGTCGCCAGGCGAAGGCCGGTGTGATGGATCGAGTGTTCCTTCCGCAATACACGCTCGGCTGCGGATGCATAAAACTCGCATCCGTAGTCGAGCTTCGAACAAACAAAAGATTGATAAAAAAAGGCACTAGCCCTATCAGCGCTCCAGGCACTGAACGTCACGGAGCCAAGAATATCCATGAAGCGGGTACAAGAGACCCTAAAGCTACAAAAATGAGCCTCCCAGGTGAAGCCTCGGTCAAATACAAGACCAAGGAAACGGTGCGAGTCCACTACCTACAGGCGCACCTCATTTAGAAACGAGTCTGGGTCAGGGTAGAGTGCGGTTGGCGGCAGAAGTGCAACTCCTTGTCTTGGCTAAAGTAAACTGAAGTCTATGCGCTTCGGCATAGCGAGAGATACGTTTCAATGCCTGTTGGAGTCGACGCTCGAGTTGGCATCTGGACCGTGCCAAAAGATATGGAAAGGTCGTCCACGTAGAGCGTAGCAAGAAAATCTTCCGGCAGCACCGAGGTGATGCTGTTGATTCTCAGGGCAAAGAGTGCGACACACTTAGAACACTTCCCTGCAATACACCCTCTTCTTCCTCTATTGGGCTATTTGTTTTTGTTTTTTTTGTTTTTCTTTAGAGCCCATCTGGCGACTGCCCACTTGGACATTCTATTGGGCTAGAGAGGGCTCGCCCCACGCGTACGCGGAATCGACGATCTCGCCAAAATTCAGATATATTATTATTATTGGTACCTAAAAGGCAAATGCTGCGTAGGTCCAGATGGACAAATTCCTAGCCATTTTCAAAAAGGGTTTGTTAAAATTTCAAATATTCGTTAAAAAACATAGACTATGGTTACAAATCTAGAATAAAAGTGAGTAAAACCGTAGAAAATAAAAGGGAGTAAAATCATAGACAAATAAATGTCTCTAAAATATAGTAAAATCAAAATAAAGTGAGAAGACATGTCTATCTCATTCTAACAATTATAAAATACTAAATTTCCTTTAGTAGATTCGCTTCTGATAAAAATTTTAGCCCTTTGTTCATATTAAAGGTGTTGTTCTCGTGCTCAGAAAGGATACTTCTCAGGGCCGGCTGAGAACGCATCCCTTGGTAAAAGGGAAAAGTCTTTGCCTTAGGGATTGGAAGCGTGTGCATTCGGTGAATAGGTGGAGTACGGACATTGGTACTCCACAGTGAGTGCACATTGGAGGCTGTCGAAGGCCCTCCATTAGAAAGCCATGTGTTAGGCGACAATGCCAAATTCTCAGCCGGCATAGGATAACATCCTTGAGTACGGGTTCTAGTAGTGGGTGGCCAAGGGAGAACTGACTGTTTGATGGTATGCAGTTTGGTTGGGGGAGTTCATCCCATGTCCTCTGCCACTGGTTGACCACATATTCATGGATATGTGGCACAGTGTCTCGGAAAGGAAGAGGGGCAGGGGTGGTTGGTGGTTCCTAGAGATGGTGCTATCTTGGCAACAGTGTTTGCTCTCTCATTCCCTTTTATACCTATATGGCTAGGTACCCAGCAAAATAAGATTTTATGGAACGAGGACATAAAAAAAAGCCACTTCTGTATCTTTGAAACCAATGGGTGATCTGGGAATGGATTGGCTAAGGCTTCTAAAGAGCTGAGGGAATCGGAGAATATCGTATATGATCCTGAGGGTGAAGAAGCGATGGTATACAGTGCAACCAGTATCGCGACAAGCTCAGCCGTGAAGATAGAGGCTGCACTAGGCAGGCACACATACACATGATGGAAGGGGAGGATAGCAGAGGCTCCTACCCCGTCAGGAAATTTCGATCCGTCCGTGTATATAAAGGTGCTTGGTTTGTGGCGCACAGTATATTTGTGGAAGAGGCATCGTAGAAGGGAAGGTAGGGACTTGGTCTTTGGTTCCTGTGCCAATGCCTTGCACACCCTCACTGGTGGTAATAGCCATTGGGGTACTTTTGGGATCTGATATGGGATTACTGATAGTTCCCTCAGTTGACCCGTATCTTCAGTCATGCGCATGGCAAATGGGCGGGTCAGTGAAGGGAACCTGTCATATGAGGCTACTGAGTGAATATTATAGGTGCACTGATATACAGGTGATTGGGGAAGTTGTTGCAGTCTGAAGAGGTACTGCAGGTTAAGGTTAAGGCGGTGAAAGGGTAGTGGGAGAATCCCACTCTCTGCATAAGGACTAGGTATTGGGGAGGACTTGAATGCTCCCATAGCTAAACGTACGCCCTGGTTCCTGATGGAATTGAGTTTATCCAGGTTTGAGGGTGATGCTGAAGAGTACACCTGTGACCCGTAGTCCAGCTTAGACTGGATCAAGGCTGTATACAATAGCCACAGGGTACGGCAGTCCCTTTCCCACGAAACATGTGATAAGAGTTTTAGAATGTCCATTCTCTTCAGGCAGGATTTTTTCAAAGCAGTTATATGGGGGGCCCAAGAGAGTTTTGAGTCAAAGATAACCCCTAGAAATTTGAAGTGGGGCCCAAATGAGATGGGGGAGTCATATAGAAGTAGGGTTGGCTCTTCCCACTCAACTCGCCTGAAGTTGTAGAAGTGAACTGCCTTTGTTTTTGAGGATGATAGTCGGAAGCCTTTTGCGGTGGCATTCTTGGCAATGATATTAATGGCCTGTTGCAATTTTAGGGTGATAAAGGGCAGCCGAGGTGATGTTGAGACAATTACCAAGTCATCCACATAGAGAGTTGATATTGTCTCTGCTGGAAGGTCAGTAATGATACTGTTGATGGCCACCAAGAAGCAGGTGACGCTCAAAACACTTCCCTGTGGTACGCCTTCTATCTGGTCAACTGCCTCCGACATGACATTTCCGACTCTCACTCGGAATGTGCGTCCAGCAAGAAATTGTTGTATGAATCTGGGGAGGTGACCCTTGATACCTCAGTCATGCAGTTGCTCAAGAGACCACACCTCCAAGTGGTATCATAGGCCTTTTCTATGTCAAAAATCATAGCGATGGAGTGCTGTCTTTTTGAGAAAGCTTGTCGGATGCAATCCTCCATCCTGACCAGCAGGTCTGTGGTGCATTGCTTTTTTTCTAAAACCTGCTTGTGAGGGAGAAATAAGGTTATTTCTCTCCAGAAACCATACCAACCTGGCATTCACCATTTTTTTGAAAAGCTTGCATGGGGAGCAAGTAAGGGCAATTGGGTGATAGTGGGTAGGAAGTGTTCCATCCTTTCCCGGTTTATGAAAGGGAAGTATAATTGCTTCCCTCCAATAGGAAGGGATATGGCCCTTAATCCAGATATAGTTAAATATATCAAGAAGGTGTGATATGAGTGTTGAATGCATATTCCTCCCTGATCATATCATAAGAGATACCATCAGGGCCAGGTGCGGTAGATCCACATTGCTTAAGAGCACTTTGAAGTTCATGGATGCAAAAGAGCTTGTTATATGGTTCATTATCCATACAAGGATTTATGAAGTTCAGTATGCACTGTTCTTGCATTTTCCTGATACGTTGGAATTCTAGGGGGTAATTGTTGGGGGTAGAGATGTCAGCAAATGTCTTTGCCAGGACATTTGAAATTTTCAATGTCTCCCAAAAGCTCACCTGCTTCAACTATATTTGGGGCAGAGAAGCCACTTGTTCTGCCCATGAGCTTCTTCACTCTCTTCCAGACTTTGTCTGGTGCAGTTTGGTGGTTGATAGAGTTGATATACCCTTTAAAGGAAATTCGGCGAGCCTGGCGGAGGGTACGCTGTCGCACTGCCCTGGCTCAGTTACGGGCATACTTATTGGTAGTAGTAGGGTTCAGGTGGTAGCGACGATAAGCTCGTTTGCATTCTGTCACTGCTTTGCTGCATTCCTCAGACCAAAAAGGGAGGTGGGTCTTGTGAGAATCAATTTTGGAGAGGGGCATAGATGAATTTGCCGCCTGGTTGACGTGGTCATGAAAGTTCTCCAAGATCATGTCAACGTCACCCTGAGGCAAGTGTCCAGAATGATGGAAGGTGTTTAAATTTTGGCCAGTTGGCTTTCTTAGTGTTCCACCTATTACTCGGTGGGGGGGGGAGGGCCAGTCAAGCATGAGGTCAGTACAACTGGGTAGTGATCGCTTCCTCTCAGGTCAGGATCCACCGACCAGCTGTAATCTGCTCTACAGTCTGATGAACAAATTGATAGATCTACACAGGTAGAGCCGTTAGTTTGGACATGAAAAGATGTTGGAGTGCCATCATTAAAAAATGACACATCCATGGTCTCTATACATCTCACGATCATGTTTCCCTTGGGGTTGTTATCATAGTCTCCCCAAAGTTGATGCCTTGCGTTAAGGTCTCCAACCAGTAGGAATGGGGTTGGGAGTTGGGTGATGAGATTGGCTAATTTGTTAGCCAGATCTGAGGCAACTACTCCTTCACTAGGAGGGAGGTACAGTGAGCAGACTGTGTATAAACGGTTGGTGTACACACAGATCGCTACTGCTTGAAGATCTGTTTTCAATGGGATTACCTAGTGAGAACAGTCTTTGTGGACAAAAATAGTTGAACCATGTATGGGTTCTGGTGGGTTTTTAAAGTATCCCACATAGTTGGGGATATTGGGTAATTGACGATTACCCAATTGTGTTTCTTGTAATGCTATACAACAAGGGTTGTAATCGTGTAGCAGTATTTTGAGTTCTTCCCATTTGGGGAAGATTCCTTGTAAATTCCAATGTATAATTGGGGGCATATTTATCTTTTAGGAGTAAATAGGTTTTTCTTTGTACCTGGTAAAGGTAACTGGGGTTTTGAGCCTTTTAGGTTTCTTGATGTTATTAGTACTTGAGGCATTGGTAGCTTTAGGGTTTTAGGGATGGTACTTTTATTAGTGGGCAAAGAACCATCTGTCAGCTGTGCATATGACAAGGTGGTTTTTGCTGGCAAAGATGCCTCTGAGGATATTGGGTCCTCTGTAGTACTGGTTAGTTTTGCTGGCAAAGATGCCTCTGAAGATATTGGGAGTTAGTGGTGTCGAAAGGGATGGTACAAGGTCATTCTAAGGACTGGTTGTTGGGTCAGCTGTGGTTGGTATGGAAAGCCCAGAAGGCTGTTTCTCCTCCTCCAAGGGGGCCACAGCCAATGTTGAATCTGTGACCATCTCTTTAGTTTTTTTCCGAAGTTGCTGGTGCTGCGGGTGTTGTAGGCTGACTTGTTTTGATAGATGGAATCAAGGCAGATTTAGTGGAAGTAGGGTGGATGTCTAAAGGTGAGACGCACACCACACAAACTTCCCCGGGATCAGCCTCCATTTCTTCAGGACATGGCAATGGTTGGTTTGATGCTCAAGGGGGAGAATCTGAGGAACGGCGAGTCCTCTTGCGTCTTGGTTTCGGTGAAGCAGGAGCTTCTCTGATGATTGGAGAGGGAGGAGAAGCATCATTCTTGGGAAGATGTTCTGTTGGGGCTACTTGGTGGTTATTCTGTGGCTGTAAAGGTGAGGTCTGAATATTCTTTTTTGTTTGTTACGGACTGGTCGATTTGTTCGAAGAGCGTCTGCAAAACTTATTCCTGGTTGGATGTATAGTTATTTTGCTCTCCTTCTAGCATCATTCATGCTAATTCTGTATTTATTTCGGAGAGCAATAACCTCTCTCTCATATAAGAAAAAGGTGCACTGGTTAGAGCTGGCTGGGTGGTCACCACCACAGTTAGCATAACAAGGGGGACTTTGGCATGGTGTTCCATGGAAGTCGGAAGAACAATTAATACATAGCCTCATCTGTCTGCAGTATTTGCTGACATGCCCAAAATGTTGGCAATGGAAGCACCTACGGGGATTCTCAACGTAGGGCTTCACAGGGATACACAAGGAGCCAGCCTTGATGTTTTTAGGAGGTTCCAACCAATTGAAGGTTAGTATAATGGTTGGTAGCCGAAGGAACTCTGGTGTTATTAACATTGCGGGTGACGCGATATGCGCTGATTACTTTCTGGGGAGTCAGTTTATCAACAAGTTGGTCCACATCGTATTCAATCAGCTCCCCTGACCTTATAACCCCCTTGCAGGTATTAAAGGTAGGGTGAGCTAAAGAAGAGATATTCAGTGAAGCTAGAGAATCGAGTGTTTTGATTTTTTGGTGTTGTTCAAACAAAGTCGATTCCACTACCAGACAGCCATCATTTCTAGGCCACATTTAGCAACGAAGTCTTCATTTACGTTGAAAATATCAGCTTTACTCAATGGTTTATCGTTATCTGATTTCAATAGTACAAATTTTCCATAGTCAAAGTCATCGTCGACCTCAGAACCAAAAGGATCGAGTCTACGGAGAACATGGTCATTGGCGGCACGGGGACCTGCAGCCTCTGGGAAAAGTTTTTCTTATTTTTACCCATATATATTTGTATTAATAAGAACATGTACCCTGAGAAGTGGATATGTTACTGTAGCTGCCCCTGACAAGGCACTTTACACCGTCCTCGGGGTAGCCCTCCCCCACGCTACATCTGTCGTTTTAAAAATAGTGCAGCGTCAAGAATGGAAGTTTGAGGACGGCTAGGCTAAGACGCAAGCTGTGGGCAGCTATCAGCTCCAGAACGAGTACGGCCTATGGCGAAACCTCCGGCGAACAAATCGTTAGTCTGACTCCTCTACAGTGGCCTGTTCAGCAAGGTTGGACCCCTGAAGACCGACTGATGGGAAGTAGTGACCATCTCGGTCAGCCTTCACTGACATAGCCCACCGCATCATTAGAGTACGCAAGCCCCTCCACCACGACAAGGTGATCCGCATGGAGGGGAAATTCAGATATAAAAATTGAAAGGCTCCCACTCTCCTCCATCGTGTGGAAAGTCTCTATGATACCATAAATGCCATGCGCTATCATGCGCCTTCTCCAGATCACAAAACAAAGTGGCGTAGTGCTGTCTACGAAAGAAGGCCTCGCAGACGGCATTTTCCAGTCGGAGCAGAGCATCCGACGTGGAGTGGAACTTACGGAAGCCGCACTGTGCAGAAGAAAGATGGCCTCCGCTGTCCAGGAAATAGGCTAATCTAACATTTACCAATTTCTCCATCAACTTGCACACGCAAAAGGTTAGAGAGATTGGGCGGAAACCGGTCGGAGTAGAGTGATCTCTCCGGGGTGTGCGAAAAGCAAGCACAGTAGCGATTCGCCAGCAATTTGGCAGGCGATCCTCTACCCAGATCCCGTTGAATAAATCTAACAGAAACGCCATGCTTCGCTCACCCGATGTTGAAGCATGGTGTACGTGACATGGTCCGGCCCAGGGGCTGTGTGCGCGCACGAGGCGAGAGCGGAACGCAACTCACTAGTAGTAAAACCTGTCGCTAAGGATTATCCCCCTCTGGAGGTAAAGTCCAGTCGACCGCCTTCCGCGACATCACTACGCGCGTTAAATGCTAACAGAGCAGCATCTAGGCTGTATAAGGAGGAGAAATTGGTCGCGAAGGATTCTGCCACAAACGCATTGTCAGAGATTGCGATCCCATTCGCTTGGAGAAAAGGAGAGGAAGTGAAGACACCTATACCTGGCAAGAAGAGCGGCGGGCGTGCTTTGAAATATACCAGAACCTAACACGACGAAATTCACCTATAGTGAAATCGTTCTGGCGGCGCTTATAGCGCATGTAGGCATAACGCTTCTTTTTGAGGTCCGTCTCACACTTCGCTGACCGCCACGGGAGTGGTCGGCATTCAAAACGGCAAGAAGTTCTAGGAATAGTAGTCAGCCCCACGGCGATGAGGTTACCGGACAAGAACTCAACGGCCTAATCAACCGACCTAAACTCCTCGACTGAGATAGAGAAATCAGTCATTTCCTGAAATGCGGACCACCGCGCTCGCGCCAAAAACCACCGGGGCGGGCTCTCGGGCGGCAGTGGCCCAGAAAGTGATATTTGAATGGGAAAGTGATCACTACCATGGGGGTCATCCACATTGTTTTTTTTCCAAGGGACTATCTGGCAACTGCCCACTTGGGGATAAGTCGCCGCAAACAAACAGCCCAGTTCTAGGCTACTTTAAAATTAAAATTTTAACAGAAACAACAATAAAAAGGGGATAACAATCAGGGAGCAAGCCCGGCGTCAGGGGGAGGTCCCCCTCCCCCCCGGCGCAGGAGCCTGCAACTTACAAAAAAAAAACAAGTTAAATACAAGGGAGAAGGCCAGCCTCCCCCCAAAAGTCAACAAGTCCACCAGTCATGGTGCACGCACTCGACCCGAGTACAAGGGACAGGGGGTAGCGACCCCACCCATCCCGGTACCGGGACAGGTAACGTGCGCGCAGATCACCCAGACTGAGACATTCGACAAGAATGTGCCGAACAGTCTGGGGACGACGCAGTCGTCGCAATAGGGCGCAGGCGAGCGCTCATCAAATAGCGATGCGTCACACGGTGTGTCCGATTCGGAGACGACAGAAAGCGACCTGAAGCCGTCGCGGCATTGGGGGATAGGTCCATGCGCGCTCATTCCCCGCAATTCCTACATGTCCAGGAACCCAGCAGAAGATAATCTTGACATCTGCCCGGCTCGCCATAACCGTGCCGTCACGGATATCGCGAACCAGGGAATGCGGAGATTCCAGTGCCCCGAGAGCACTCAGGGCGCTTTCTGAGTCGCTATAGATCACAATCCGGTCTCCGAACCGGGCACGTCGCGTAATCTCCCGTACCGAGTGGTGTATTGCCACCAGCTCGGCCGTGAAGACAGACGAAGCGCCTGGCAGAGCCCCGCTGACTTCAAACAGAGGGCATACAGCGTGGAAGCCGACCCCCTCTTGGGACTTGGAGCCATCCGTATTCACTGGCACGGTTCCAGCGTGACACGAGATGTGCTCCAAAAAGGTCGAACGCAATACTCCCGGCGCCGTACAAACTTTGGGAGCAGAGGCATGGCGACAAATAGCCAATGTGGTACCCTCCAGCGTGGCGTCCTGGGCAGAACCAGGGGCGTCCACCGGCCCGAGAGCTATATCTAGCTCTCTAAGGAGTTTCCTGGCCCTAAACCCAAAGGGCTTAGGGTATGACTGGCGTCTCTCGGCGGCATAGGCACCATCGAGATCAGCTGCGGATGCAGTGAGAGCTGTTTGCGACTGAGGGAGGCACCGGGCTCGCGCATACAGGCGAGTGATGCACTGCACGCGGCGCAGAGCGAGTGGCATCTCCCCAGCATCAACCAACAGGCTCTCAATGGGGAAAGTGCGCAAAACCCCCCCACCCAAAATCAGGCTGTGCATCCGTAGAGCACAAAGATAGATCGAGGCAGGAAAATGAAGCGGTTCTCGGGCAGTGATGCGTAAACGCATCCACATTTAGGACACCCATCTCAAGCTCGTCGATCAGGTCGGCAAGGACTTGACCCCTAGTATTATTCGAGTAGTAGTCTCCCCAGAGGAAGTGGCTCCTGTTCAGATCCCCGAGCAAGAGAAAGGGCCTCGGCGACGGTGCCACGACGCGGCGGACGTGTACGCGGAAATCACAGTATACCTCCTATCCAGGTGGAGGTATCTAAAGACAATACAAGAACGGAGACATTATGCTGGGTGTAAATCACGCATTCTCCCGCCCAGCATCCATCCCTTGGTTGTGGGGTCGCAATAGTCTTATACACCGGGAGGAGAGGAGTCTAGGCAGCTCCGTCCGGTTGGCCCGTAGTCCGCTGGAATTACATTGAAGGAATATATGTGCGCAAGGCATAGCTCGGAGATGTAGGGGCCGTCTTCTAAGAGAAGACCCTCAGGGGATGGCCCTACGCTTTTCGGAGGCCGAACTTCGGACGCTATTGGTCGAACAATGCGCTCTCGCCTTCGGGGACTTATCGGGGGGAGTGGGGAGGGGAGGGTAGCCATGCTAGTCTTCCTGCCTCCGCCTCGAAACCTTAGGCAAGACGGGCGGCTTCGGCAGTGGGGACCCTCTTTTGGAAGATCTACCTTCTCCAAGCCATCCAGCCTACGACGGTTGTTGGTGTAGCAGCAGAAGCTCCTATAGTGCTGCCTTCCTTTCGCGGACCAGCTTTAGGAACCCCGAAATCACGACCAAACGGCGCACTGCCGTTTCGCCTTACGGAAACGGTCACGCTGAGGGAAGGGAGGGGAACCCTGGTTTTAGCCGTGGCTGGGTGTGAACCCTGTGTGCCACCAGCTTATCCACGACAGAGCCAAGGGTGGGTAGAACCATCAGAAGGGTTCCGAATCTGCGCCGAAACGACCGTGCTTGTAGGCCTGGAGAGGTTTGGAACAAAGGGGGTATTTCTTAACAATGAGTCATTGGACGTCCCAGGCAGCACCGGGCGCGCCAGGACCAAGCCCTTAGCCTCCTTCTCATGGAGATACGCACCATATTGCTTCGAAGAAACGGGCTGCAGCTCTCGGTAATTGACACACTTGGCCAAAATAATTTGGACTTATCGTGTTCGGCTTTGGAGCAACCTATACAGACTTGGGGTAACCCCGACAATGCGCGTCTACAGGAGCGATTACTATGGCCGAAGCGGTGACAGTAGTAGCACCTCCGCAGCAGTGGCACGAATGCTATCACGCAGTAGCGATACCAACCAGCATCCACACACACACACACACACACGCTCGACCTTGACCGCCCAATGGTCGGCGACTCTAAGGAGATGTCATATATTGAGTATTTCACAAGTTCCCTCGCATAAGCTACTCCTTTCACAAAGTTCATGGTAGAGTGCGGCGTCACACTCACAGGCGTGCCATCAAGTGTCCGAAGGGCACTAATCATGGCCACCTCGGAGCGATTCGACGCATTCACTAAAAGGCTCCCCTCCGAAAAATGGGTCACCTTCGGCTCTCTACCAATCACACCAGCTAGAGCTGTCCTCTGATGGATCATGTTGAGAATAACAAGGAAGCGTTTGAAGCAAGCAGGCGCGAATGCACCAGGTAGCCTCTAAATTTTGGGCCCCTGACGTAATTGAGGATCCGCTCTGCGCAATACTCGACTTTGTTGCAACGGGGACGGACGTACCAATGTTGGGTTGGTCGCTTACCGAAACGGCAGCGCCCCGTCCATCCCCCCGTAAGGAGAGGAGCCCCGAGTCTTCTTCATCTTTTTAGGAGAGGAGGGCGAGGAATAAACCTGCTTCTCACCTCCGCCGGCAGGAGGCCCCAAGCCAGATGGACCGGCCTCAGCCAGGTTCTTCTCCGAGATGGATAAGGTCTTGGCATTCACAGGATCACCAGCCGGAGGAGGAGATCACGCTTCTCCCTGTATAGCCGAGACCCGAGCCCTCTGAGGAGGACCTTGGACAGGTTCGTCCCCATGGAAGGTCCTACCGTCTGAGCCTGGGTTGCCTCAGGGACCATGTCCATCTCAGGGCGGGGGCTCCATGTGGCTATCCGCCCCCAGGACATCACAGATCCCATTCGTCAGTGTGTCGTTTGTCGGGGCAGGGGTTGGGGCACGTATGGCGACCCCATCTAAGCTCAATATGCGAGCTCGCAGGTCTTTATTTGTAAGAGGCCCTCGGGGCCTGTCTTCCCTCCTCCCCCAAAGGGAGTTTGCTCTATCGTGCCGCTCCCACCGAGAGCGCTAGATTATGGGCTGCCTGCCTTTCTTGGCAGTCCCCTTAGAAAGTAAAGAGGGAGGCACCCGAGGGCACCTCCAGAGAAGGGGGTAAGGGGGAGTCCCCTACACTCGTAGGCAAAGGAGAGGGGGCTTACTCCTCTCCGGTTGAAGATTTTTCGAGTGTCCCCTGTGAAAACACAGGGAGGGAGGGGGGACCATGTTTTCAGTGTAGCTGCCAGAGGGCGGTTCCTACGATGATCGAAGGGAAGGTAGAGTATTTTTCTTTATTTCATCATTGGGTGACCCTCTAATAATCACGGGGCCGACAGAACCAGCTGCCGCCATTTAGGACCACACATTTCCGCCCAGTGGCCAGGCAGCCCCACCTTAGAATGTAATAGAGAGGCAGAGATAGGCTGTTCTACAAACGAGTAGGGTGAGTGATCGACTATTATTATCATGACCTGGTGCTAGATGATCTCAGGATGGCCTGCAGTCCACCAAGACACCATGGCTACTGGACCGAAGTCTGTCCACATGGAAACGCCCTTCCTGGTAAAAATATACATGGGTTGGACAAAATAATTGGAACGTGTTAAATTCAATGAATATTTATTTAATACGAAGTTGGTCCTCCTTATGCTTTCTCAACAGCGTAAGGGAGTCTTGGAATTGATTCATACAGCTTCCTCTTTTAGACACGACGGTGGAAGGTAAAGACTTCTAACTTGTCGCTCAAGACGCAACACAAATTCAGAATAATCTTAAGATCTGGAGATTGTGGAGGCCACTCCATGTGTTGTAACTCACTCCTAATATCTTCATACAAATTCTTAATCATATGAGCGGTATGTACTGGGGCATTGTCATCTTGGAACACTCACTCACCATCAGGAAATAATGTCTGGACCATGGGATGGATTTGATCTTCCAAAATATTCAGATATTGGTTGCTGTTGATCCTAGAAAGAGAATTCCAAGATATGGCTGCCCAAACCATCACCAGCCCTCCTCCATGATTCACTGTAGGACAAAGGCAGTCAAGAGTGAAAGCTTCCCCAAGCTGCCCCCAAGCATAAACTCGCCCTGCATTGGGAATGAGAGAAAAACTGAACTCATCAGACAATATTACTTGCTTCCATTAGTCTGTCAACCAGCCATTGTGATCTCTACACCAGTTCATCCTTTTCTGAATGTTTTGATGAGAAAGCAGAGGTTGCTTGATGGCTACTCTTCCATGACATCCGGTTTTATAGAGATCACGGCGAACAGGTTTGATCGAAACTGTGCTAGTTAGTTGTTGATTAAACTCTGCAGTAACTTTAGAGACAATTGTCTGGGAATTTTTTATCACAATGCCTTTCAACACTCGTCACTCTCTTTTAGCGAGCTTCAAAGTCTGCCGGAATTACTCTTCCTGCTGGTGGTTTTGCCCTGCCCCTTTGAATTCTGTCAAGGTCCTTGATATGATAGGTCTCGAAAAACCAAAGAGTTTAGCTGTTATGGTGACAGAAGCTCCTGCAATTTGGAATCCAATACTTTGCTCTTTTTAAAACTCAGTGAGGTCATGCACTTGGCATCTATACCACAAACTGAAAAAGAAATGCAAATAATCTTTAAAGTTTATAAATAAAATTGTGTATCTACAATAAAAACAAAACACTCAAAAAGATATTTGTAATATAATGGGTCATTGAAATATTTGTGTTAAATTGATACTGTTCGAATCATTTTGTCCAACCACTGTGTATAGACCTTATTTAATAAGCTCTATATATGTACATAAATTAAAGAATGTAAAATCCATAAATATCTTCCTAAAAAAAATTATAGCATCAAACAGGGATTTTCTTTTAATATTGATCGAAAGTTTTTTGTCTCCTTTGTTTGTGTTCTAGTTTTTTATGATATAAAGGATAATGATTCATCACATTAAATTTTAATCCAGCCAAACTTTTAAATTCTTATATAATTAAATAAACACTTTTCCCATATAATTGTATAAAGGAGAAAACTAAACAGAATTTACTTCAGTTAATACAAAAAGAACCCATTAACTTTTACTATCAGACATCACCATTTGCCATTCTGTACCTTGCTCTGCTTTTAAGTGTTTGTAGATTTTCACTAATTTCTCCACCTTTTTCACTCCTCATCTGTTTCTTATTCTATTCCATATAATCCAAATGAGGAAAATAACCTCTCTATTGAAGTTGAACTAGCTGGACATGAATGTATGGACCCTAAAAATGAACAAAATCCATCTGGCAATTTCTTCCCACTTGTTTGAAGAAAGGTTGCATTTAACTGGTTCAGAAAATATGATGGGTGGGAAAATTTGACTATCCTTGAGCTGAAATTCATACAATCCAACTGCAAAATCAGGATGGATTTCATTGAGGCAATTCTCAGATGGTTCTTCAACTTCTAACTTTAAATTTTCTCCTGGAATTTTAAATATAGCAAATTAAAACTAGGATTCAGTCATTGGCAACATTCTACTTTTAGTTTCAGAATGTAAAAATTGCATTTAGAATGTAATTCTTCTGAAATACTAAATTAACAGAATTACAACTTCCTACCTAAGTAACGAGGATCAGTCATGTAAGCAAAATAATGAACTGGTTTCATGGCTTTCTTGAACTTATCCTTGATACTTTGAGGATCC
Organism: Ceratothoa steindachneri; assembly: GCA_963969495.1. Taxonomy (NCBI): domain Eukaryota; kingdom Metazoa; phylum Arthropoda; class Malacostraca; order Isopoda; family Cymothoidae; genus Ceratothoa; species Ceratothoa steindachneri. The sequence continues at coordinate 19,577,897 of OZ018334.1, forward strand.
TGCAGCAAATCAGGATTATTCATTAAAGATTCCCAGATATCGACAGCATCTGCGAGCCTCGTTCCGTCAGCTTGGAGCTGGGTTAAAAACAAAAGTAACACAAATTATGTACTGTACGTACTGGTACTGATTGATTTTATTGGTATTTACTTATATTATGATTATTGACAGACTAACAGTGCTATTATTTTTTTCATTATTACTAATATTAATATCATACCTTGTCTAGAGCAGTTTTAAAGCTGGGTCAGGAGATGCCAAACTTACTGATATATGTTAACATTGTCAATAATTTGGCCAATGTTTGCAGAGAAGCTCTGATCTTGTTAGCCCTCTTATTACCCCAAAGAACAATAAAAAAACAAAAAAAAACATTTTTTTTAAGGGGTTTTCAGCAGCAAGGTCCCAAAACCCTTATATCCTAGGGGGAGGAGAAGAAGAAATGCACCCAGCATGAACACTAGGAAAAAAATAGCTAAGAGAAAATGAAATGAGACGAGCCTCCGAAGCTCCTCCCAGTTGGTCCGGAGTTCGCGGAGGGGACATGGCCCAACACGCCCTACTTTCATTTGCCCACATAAGGGGGTAGGCTCTATCGAGTCGCTCCTGATCGATTTGGGGCCCTCTGCTACGCTCTTGGCAGGCCTGTGTGATGGAATAGGGAGGAATGAAATTCATTGCAAGATGGAGTCATGAATGGCTGACAAACCTCCACACCAGGAGCCCTAGGAGAAGATTAAACCTCCTCTCCAGTAGATGGTTGGAGAGGCCCCTGAAAAAGCAAAGGAGGCACCTCCTTTTCAGGAGAATCTACCCCGAGAGCAGGACCAAATATGCCAGAGGTAGACCCTCCACTGGTCAAATGGGTCCCTCAGTTTTCATCCTTCTCCCATAATCAGAGTAAAAAAGAAATGAGGTGCCTCATGGAAAGTGGATACTATGACCTCCCCATGAGTGAGGAGGCTAAGAGAAAAGTCTCCATAGGATCAGAAGTTCGGTGTGTGATCATTTACACATAATCGACCCTGGTCCAGCCTTTAGGCAAAATTGGCCTGAAACTAGAGCAATAAAGGATGGTGCCGGCATAGGCACCTTATGTGTGTATTGGAGGGAAGTGAGCAGAGTCAACAGTCCAGTACACCCCATACCTAATACGTACCTTAACCAGGGGGCTTTCAGCCCTCATAGCAGATAGGGACCTACTTGTATACACTGCCACTCAACTAAGGATCATAAAAGGACAAAAGGGCATTGGGCAGCCAGAACCACTGTGGGTAGGAGAGCAAGTGTGGAACAGGGTACGAGGGTAAGTAATCAAGAGAAGTAGAGATGGGCGGGTCCACTAACCAGTAGGGCGAGTGATGATCACCTATTATTATCATACCCCGGTTAAATTGATCCCAGGATGGCATGCAGTCCACCAAGGCACCATAGCTACTGAACCAAACTCTGTACAGGTGGAAACACTCATCCTGGTGCACAGTGAGGGAGAAAAGGTTGAGTGGATAGTAATAATGATAATAATAAATCACACTTATGATAAATAATCTTAAATAATAATTAATACTAATAATAAAAAATGATATATAATAATGACACGGGTCTGCAATTTTTACAAGGTTGACACACATTACCTGATTTTAGGCTAAACAAAGAATTGAGGGGAGAGTCAGAGAAGGAGAAATGAGTACCTCATCAAAGGGTTCAAGTCAATCAAGTGATAGGGGTCTTCCCTATTTGCACTCAGGCCTGGAGGACATACTGCTGATCCTCCAGGTACCAGGTGTAGCATATTTTAGTCCTATCTGGCATCTGTGTTAACTCTATACCCACTAGATACCCCACTTTGGGAGCTTCTTAAAATGAGTGTAGATTAGTGGTAAATCAGTTACCATTAAAAAACAAAGGTGAAAATAGGAAAACTTTGCCACTATAATATAAATTGTAATTACCTTTTCTTCGATGGAGTCTTGTTGCAACAACTTAGTGGGTGTGTTTGGTAGAGAGTTTACAGATTTTGCACATGGTCCCTCAACATCAGGAAAAGAACTTGTCTCGGTATGAAAGAATTCTTCACTAATTTCTTCCTTCAAAGAAATCTCATCAAAGTCCTGTGTAAAGAAATACAAAATTCAATTCCGCACAATACAACCATGATATGAGGTAATAACCATTGTGACCAATATTGTTCAGGTCACTGATGGATGTTTATCTATGGAAATCCGTTTGTGCTCTTTTCATATTTTAAATCCCTGTTATTAATAGCTTATTTTGGAGATGTGATCATTTTCATGTGAAAAGAATGAGTGATCCATCAGATTGAAAAGAGTAGTGTGTGCAAGTATCAGAAGTATGCATGTTGCTAATGGCTAAATAGCAGTGTCAAAAGTAATGAGGGAAGACTGACTAAATAAGGAATGCCAAATGTACATTCAAGTAGAAAAAAGTTGTCATAACCAAAGTTAATTTGAGGAATTGGATGACATCTTTGGTAAAAAGGTAGGAAATCAAAATAGCTATAGTCGAGGGTGTTGTGGATGAATTGTTTGTATGGAGTGGTGAGAGGCTCCTTCTGATCTCCAAATTTAATTCTTGATAATGCTTTGATGACGTTGATTTTCTTTGTGGCCTTGTTTGGAATGATTGTTGTGAGGGTTTTGAGTGCCATGTGGGTGTCTATTTTTTCTTCTTTTTTTTTAAATTTAAGAGCTCATCTGGCGACTGCCTACTTAGGTGTTAGTTGCCATATTAAAAACTGCCTAGTACTAGGTTACTTTAAAATAAAATTCAAAAAACAAAAAAACAAACAACACTAAAAATAAAAAAGGAAAAGGCAACGAGCAGGAAGCAAGCTCATGCATCTGGGAGAGGTCCCCCCCGGCGCAAAAACGTGCAACCTATAAAGAAAACAAAAAAAAACCTATTTAAATAAAAAGGAGAACGCCGGCCTCCCCCCAAAAGTCTACAAGTCCATCAGTCAATGTGCACACACTTGTCCCAAGTACAAGGGACAGGCGGTAGCGAACCCGCCAATCCCGGTAGTGGGACAGGTAACATGCGCGAAGATCACACGGACAGGGACATTTGACAAGAATGTGCCGAACACTCTGGGGGACGATGCAGTCATCATAATAGGGCGTACTCACATGAGAATGCCCGATTGGGAGATGACAGAAAGTGACCTGAAGCCATCGCAGCATTGGGGGATAGGTCCATGGGAACAGTTGGGGGCAATGGCACGCAACTTTAAGTTCCCCTGGACCATCTCCCATCTTCTTTGCCAAGCAGTCTGAAGAGCTGCCCATATTCCTGCCATGTAGTGTGTGCGTACCAGAGTGAAATGCTGGTCCAGACCTTGCAGACTGTTTGGAGCGCTTATTCCCTGCAATTCCTACATGTCCAGGAACCCAGCTATATGTAGATAATCTTGACATCCACCCGGCTCAGTAAAACCGTAGCATCACGGATATCGCGAACCAGAGGGTGCGGAGATTCCAATACCCCAAGAGCACTCAGGGCGCTCTGTGAGTCGCTATAGATCACGATCCGGTCTCCGAACCGGGCACGTCACGTAATCTCCCATACCGAGTGGTGTATTGCCACCAACTCAGGCGTGCAAACAGACGCTCCGCCCGTAGAGCCCCGCTAAGTTCAAACAGAAGGGATACGGCGTGGAAAGCGACACCCCTTCTTCGGACTTGGAGCCATCCGATTACACTGGTACGGTTCCAGCGTGACACGAGATGTGCTCCAAAAAAGCCGAACGCAATACTCCCGAAGATGTACAAGATTTAGGAGCAGAGGCGTGGCGACAAATAGCAAACGGTGGTACCCTACAGGGTGGCGTCCTGGGCAGAACAAGGGGCGCCACCGGCCCGAGACCTATATAAAACTCTCGAAGGAGTTTCCTCAAAGGAGTTTCCATACCCAAAGGGCTTAGGGTATGACTTGCGTCTCTCGGCAGAATAGGCACCGTCGAGATCAGCTGCGGTTGCTTTGAGAGCCGTTGGCGACAAAGGGAGCCGCTGTGCTCGTGCGTACAGGCGAGTAATGCACTGTGCACGGCGCATAGATCATGGCATCTCTCCAGCATCGACAAGCAGGCTCTCAATGGGGGAAGTGCGGAAGACACCAGTCGCCAAGCGAAGGACAGATTGGTGGATCGAGTCCACCTTCCACAATAGACGCTCGGCTGCGGATGCATAAAACTCACATCCCTAGTCGAGCATCAAACGGACAAATGATCAATAAAAAAGTAAGGCAGTAGCCCTATCAGCACCCCAAGAGCTGAACGTCACGGAACGAAGAATATCCATGGCGCGGTACAAGAGACCCTAAGGCTGCAAATATGAGCCTCCCAGGTGAGGAGTCAGTCAAATACAAGACCAAGGAAACGGTGCCATTCAACCACTTCCAGGCACACCCCATTAAGAAACGAATCTGGGTCGGGGTCGAGCCGTGGATGGCGGCAGAAGTGCACCACCCTAGTCTTGGCCAAAGAAAACCGAACCCTTTGCGCTTCGGCATAGCAAGAGATGCAGTAAAATGCCTGTTGGAGTCGACGCTCCAGAGTTCACAACTGGGCCGCACCAAAACAGATAGAAAGGTCGTCCGCGTAGAGCAGCACCGGGGTGATGCCGTTGATGCTCAGAGCAAAGAGTGTGACACTGAGGACACTTCCGTGCGGGACACACACTTCCTGCTCCATTGGGCCGCAGAGGGCTACCCCCACCAGTACGCGGAATCGACGACCTCGCAAAAATTCAGATATAAAGATTGGGAGGCGTCCCCTCGTCCCCATCATGTGGCGTCTCCATGATACTGTATCGTAATGCGGTATCATAGGCCTTCTCCAGATCGAAAAACGCCGTGGTGTAGTGCTGTCTGCGAAGGAAGGTCTCGCAAAAGGCATTTTCCAGTCGGAGCAGACCATCCGACATGGAATGGAACTTGCGGAAGCCGCACAGATGGCCTCCGCTGTCCAGGAAAAAGGCTATCTAAGATTTACCAATTTCTCCATCAACTTGCACATGCAAGAGGTTAGAGAGATTGGGGAAAAACCGGTCAGAGTAGAGAGATCTCTCATCGGTTTGCGAAAGGCGAGCACAGCAACGATTCGCCAGGAATCCGGGAGGAGACCCTCCACCCAGATCCTGTTAAACAAATCTAAGATAAAGGCCATGCCTCGGTCACCCACGTGTCGAAGCATAGCGTACGGGACATCACCCGGACCATGGGCGGTGTCCGCGCACGAAGCAAGAGTGGAACGCAACACACTCAGAGTAAACGTGTCGTTGAAGGGTTCTCCGCCTCTGGAGGTAAAGTCCAGTCGGTGGCCTTCCGCGGCATCACGACGGGCATTGAATGTTGGCGGAGCAGCATCCCGGCTAGAGAATGCGGAGAAAGCGGTCGCGAAGGATTCGGCTCCCATTTTCCTGGAGAATGGGAGAGGGTTCCTGCGAGAACTTGCCACGAATCCTTTTGACTCGCTTCCACACCTCTGTTAGAGGAGTCTTCCCGTTAAGTGAAGACACGTATGACGGCCAAGAAGAGCGGCGGGCGTGTTTCGAAATATACCGGAACCTAGCCCTAGCCCGACTAAATTCAGCGACAGTGTAGGCATAACGCTTCTGTTTGGGGGCCGTCTCAAACTCAGCCAACGAGAACGAGAGTGGTCGGCGTGCAAAACGGCCAGACGTTCTGGGAATAGTAGTCACGCCTGCGGCGATGAAGTTGCCGGAGAAGAACTCCTCGACTGAGATACAGAATTCAGTCATTTACTGAAATGCAGGCCACGGCGCCCGTGCCAAGCCCCACCGAGATGGGTTCTCAGGCGGCAGCCGCCCTGAAAATGATATTTGAATGGGAAAGTGATCACTACCATGGAGGTCATCGACCACCCCCCAATCAAAATCAGGCTGTGCATCTGGAGAGCACAGAGATAGATCAAGGCAAGAAAATGAAGCGGTTCTCGGGCACTGATGCGTAAACTAATCTAAATTTAGGACACCTATCTCAAGCTCTTCGATCAGATCGGCAAGGACTTATCCTCTGAGATTTATTGAATAGTCTCCCCAGAGAGGATGTCTGCCATTCAGATCTCCAAGCAAGAGAAAGGGCCTGGCAACCGTGCCACGGCGCGGCGGAAGTCCCCCGCGTGGAAGTCAGCCGACGGTGGAATGTACGCAGAAATGATAGTATACCTCCTACACAGGTGAAGCTGCACAGCCACTGCCTGAAAAGAGGTATCTAAAGTGAAAAGAAGAACGGAGACATCATGCCGAGTGTAAACCGTGCATCCCCAGCCCGGCCCCAAGCTCATGGTGGTGGGATAACAAAACCCTTATACCCCGGGAGGACGGGCAGGGGTTACGCGTCTAGCATGGTCTCCTGCAGAAAAATAGCTAACGGGGAACGAGACGAGACGAGACGAGTCTCCGCAGCTCCTCCCAGTTGGCCCCGAGTCCACAGCAATTCCATTGTAGGAATATGCCCTCCAGAACTAGCTCGGAGGAGACGGGGGGGCCCCTCTTCGTAGAGAAGACCCTCATAGGAATAGCCGTACGCTTCTCGGAGGCAGAATCCCGGGCGCTGTTGGTGGGAAAATGGGCTGAAGGCGCTGTCGCCTTCGAGGACTAATTGGGGGAGGTTGGGCTCGTAATCTGAGTCTTTTCCTCCCTCCGCCTCGAAACCTTAGGTGGGTGTTGCGGCTTTGGAGGCGGGGGTCCCTCTTTTGGAAGATCCAACGTCTCCGAGCCATCCAGCCCACCACTAGACGTGAGCGAAGGAGCCGAAGCTCCTTTGTTGCTGTCCTCTTTTCGGGGGGTAGCTTTAGGAACCCTGCAAGATGGCCTGACGTCCAACTTCGGGGGGAAGCCTCTTGTGAGTCTAAAGACTCGGTGGAGTCGCATGGCCGTTTCGCCTTACGAGAAACGGTCACGCTGGGGGAGGGGGGGGGGGGGGTAGCCGGGTCTGGGTGTGAACCCTTTGCCACCAGCTTTACCAGGGGAGCGTCCAGGTTGAGTTGAACCAGCAGAAGGGCTCTGAATGGGGGTGGAAACAACTATGCTCGTATGCCTGGAGGGGGCAGGAGCAGAGGGTGTCTTTCTTAAAATTGAAGCATTAAGGATCCCATGTAGCACTAGGATGCCAGGACCAAGTCCTTAGCCTTGCAAAATCAGACACTATCCTGGGCCTGAATGGACAGGATTTCATTCGCAGGGAGATATACACCACATTGCTTCAAAGAAGTGGGATGCGGCTATCCACAATTCACACACTTGGCCACACACAATTTGGAGTTATTGTGTTCAGCCTTGGAGCAACTTACACAGACTTTGGGTAACCCCAACTATGCACGGAAGAAGAATTGACAGTAGTACCACTTCTCCGGAAGTGGATTGAATGACTTTGCGCAGTAGACATACACCAGTGCACAACAACTCAGGGAGCTTGTCACAGTTGACAAGACATGAGTCCAGGGGGTGGGTCTTGAATCCCTCCCTGTTTTCTCATCAAACATTCGACCTTAACCGCCCCATGGTCGGCCAGCTCTAAGGTGATGTCCTCTATGGAGTAGTCGATGAGTTCCCTCACATAAACTACTCCTTTCACAAAGTTCATGGTAGAGTGCAGCGTCACACTCACAGGCGTGCCATCAAGTGTCTAAAGGGCACTAATCATGGCCGCCTCGGATGGTTTCGACGCATTCGCCAAAAGGCTCCAATCCGAGAAACAAGCCATCTTCGGCTCTCTACCAATCACACTAGCTAGAGCTGTCCTCTGATGGATCATGTTTCCCTTAGCCAACATGGTGCCATCAGTGGAGTGAATAACTAGTAAGCATTCGAAGCCAGTGGGCTCAAAAATGTGGGTAATTTCTGAATGATGGGCCTCAATGTTATCGAGGCTCTGCCCTGTGCACTTTTGGTCTTAGTCAGGGGCTCCACACCCGGGCAGTCAGAGGGGCCGGATGTGCCAATCTTGGCTTGGTTGCTTACCGAAGTGGCAGCAGATCCATCCGTCCCCGCAGATGGAGATGAGTCCCGAGTCTTTTTTCTGTTTTTTTTCTTTTTAGGAGAGGAGGGCTGGAGAAAGTCCTGGCAGTCACAGGGGCACTGGTAGGAGGAGATCCCTCCCCTCCTTGTACTGCCTTGGAAACCCTAACTGTTTGAGGAGGACCTTGCATAGGGGCGGACTCGAGTTCGGTGCTTGGTGCCGAGCCCAGATTCGCTCACATGGAAGGCCCTACCCTCTGAGCTGGGTTGCCTCAAGGACCATGTCTATCTCAGCGGGGGGGGAGCTTCCAGTTGGCCATCACCCCCAGTACATCACAGGTCCAATTGGCAGCCCTGTCACAAGTCAAGTCTGGGGAAGGAAGACACAGGCCATTACCCCAGCAAGGTTCAATATTCTTGCCAGCAGATCTTTTGAGGGAAGCGACTGAAGGGGCCTGGCTTCCCAGTCCCCCCTGAGGGGGTTTGCCCTACCAAGCTGCTTCATTAGGGAGCAGTCGGCTATGGGCTGCCTGCTGGCTTTCCTGGCAGTCTCCTTGGAAAGTAAAGGGGGGACTGCCACTGGAAAGAGGGAGGACAAGGGGGTGAGACTAAGTCCCCTACAGCCATAGGCAAACAAGTGGAGTAAGCCTCCTCTCCGGTTAGAGAAATTTAGAGGGTCCCCTGTGCTTGAGGGAACCTCCATTTTTTCTGTTGAGCTGCCAGAATGCGGCTCCGTTGATTGTGAAGGGCTTTTTTAAAATTTCCATCATTGGGCATGGGGAGCCTAATTTTCTCACGGGATGCACACGCCCATCATCCCTCGCAGTAGCCCGCCCTGCAAGGAATGCATACAGGCCTGGCAGAGCCAGATGCCGCCATTTAAGACCACCACTCCCGCCTGGTGGCTCCACCTTGGACACGGCATGCAAATATAGATTGTGAAGTGAGAAGCTAAAGGGATGTGAGGAATGTATGGGTGGGGATGAAGCAGGTTGTTAAAAACCCACAATCCCAAACCGGACCTCAGGAGTTAGGCAACATTGTCCCCTCCCAACTCAGCCCCGATCCAGGATAGTTTGCTGTGAAGGTCAGCATCTACCCTGTGAAAATAGAGGCCGACCAGAGAAAGTTGTGGGAGAGGTTGTAGGAGAGAAATACAGGCTGTCTGAAAGGAGAAGAGGCTAAGCTGGGGCCAGATGAGGCGCTGAGTTCCGTCAGCACGGCGGCCAGAATGGCAAATCGCCACGCCCCTTATGGGGATATAGGTGTCAAGTGTGAGTCTTAAGAGGGTGGGGTTTTTGTATATTGGCAGGTGTTGCATACTCAGGCTGATTTTGGGGTGTTTTTCGATTTGTGGTAGTGTGGGGTGAAAAGCAATACTGTTGATTTGTTTGCTGAGGCAGTCATGCAGTTTTGTGTAGGCCAGTGTGTCAGTATGGGAGTTGATTAATGAGTGGTTGTGGATGTCATGTGTGAATAGGGAAATGCTTGGTCTTTGGATGTGCGTGATATTGATTTTTTTTAATAAATTTCTCTGTTTTGTCTGTGTTGGGAGCAAACTAATGTTTGAGTAGTTTCCAGATGGCATTCATTCTAGGTTACTTAAAGAAGGTATGGAAAGCATAGCAGTGTAGCTCTAGAGAAAATATATACAAGATCACTAAATTTTTGGAGCAGTGCCAGATAATTTGAAAATAGCAAATGTAGTGGCTATTTTTAAGAAGGAAAGAAGACCTAAATAACTTTAGGCCAGTATGTTTGCGAGTTTGTAAGTATGTGAGCAACGATGCTCACAGCATGAATTAAAAAGGGGTAAATCAGAACTCTGTTGAGGTTGAAAAAGTATTTACAAGTAGTAATAAATGATTCAGTGAGGTTTTCTAAGTAGTGTTTTGAAGAAAAAATAAAGCAAATAGTGTGTTGGGCATCATTAAAATAAATGTTACAAATGTAAAGATGTTATCGTTAAACTTTATAACTTGTATGCTAGCGACATTAAGTGTATTGTATAGAGGCATGGTTCCCACATTTTAGACATGGTATCAACCTGCTAGTTAGTGCAAAGGAGGGCAACAAAGTTATTACCTTTCCTGAGGCACTTTGACTCTGTAGACTGAGGGTATTAAACTCAATTGAAAGGTGTGCGAGAGGGACCAGGGACAAGTAGTAGGAACCCTTTCATTTAGATGGGAGAGGTACTTTTTACACAGTACCCATGATAAGGACATTCAATAAGCATGATAGGGTTGTAAACTCTATTATTATTATTTATTACTAAGACATGGCAATCTTGAGTGATAATATTGGTTTGAAGAAAATATGAAATAATATTTGTCATTATACAATAAATTCAGCAAGAAACTAAAAATAACAAAGATTACCTTTTCTGGGTGGAGGTCTTGTTGCAAAGACTCACTGGTAGTGTTTGATAGAGAGTTTTCAGATTTTGCACACACTACATCAAAAGTAAAAGAAGAACTCATCTCTCTATGAAAGAATTCTTCACTAACTTCTTCCTTCAGTGAAATCTTCTCAAAGTCCTGCATGAAGTAGCACAATATTCAATTCTTACAGAGGATCCAGAAATCACTGTTGTTTTCATACATTTATATTCATGTTTTTAATGACTTACTTTGGAGATTTAGATATGTTCACTTGCAGTTGAAAATAATGAGTGATGGATCAAATTTGTAGATTAGTGTGTGAAACTAGCTGAAGTGTGTATGGTAACAGCTAAATAGTGGTGTTAAATGTATAATGGGAGATTGAATAAATAAGGAATGACAACCCAATCAAGGGGTATAGCAGAAAAAAACATCTGGCAGATGACTCCAGCTACTAATGCTATCTTACTCAGTGTCATACTGCAAAGAAACAAGATAAATATAATCATTTTTCTACTGAAAAATCTTCTTTCCTAATACACCAAAAAATCTAGTCAGGAAAGAGGATCAAACCAAACACAGTGAGGAGGCAAGCATCAATTTGATCTTAGTTAGAGCAATGTCTTAGACCACTCAGCTATATGTGAGTAGAAAAATTCTTACAAATAGAGAGGCTTAAATTTTAAGACTTGCTTCCCAAGGTTAATTGGAAGGACTATGAGACTAAAATTAATGAGAAGCTCAATAGACAAACAAGAAATAGAGTTAAAAATGAGGCAAATGTACCTATATTGTATACATCTGATGAATGTGATTTTTTTTAAAAATTTAAAGAACCCATCTGGCAACTTTGAACCCTAAGGATAGGTTAGATTAAAAAAAAATAAGATAAAAGAACAAAAGCAATTCAAGATAAAAAACAACAAAAATAAAAACAAAGAATTAACAAGAATGAAACACACTCCAGCATTAGGGGTATGCCAGACTTCCTCGGGCACAGAAACATGCAACCTGCAACAAAGACTCAAATAAAAGGGAGGCCAGCCTCCTCAAAAAAGTCACAATATGCAAGTCTGTATGCAAGAAACCAGTCCTGAGGTCAAGGGACAAAGTGTAGTGACCCTGCTCAGCCTGGCATCAGGACAGATAACGTGCGTGAAGATCATCCAGACTGGGACATTCAACAAGAATCCGTAGAAGAGTCTGGGGGACAATGAGGACATCACAATAAGGAGCAGGCGAGCGCTCCATCAGAGGGCAGTGCATCTTCTGTGTGTTTTCAATCATTAGACTACAATAAACATCCTGAAGCTGTCTTAGCACTGGGGAGTAGGTCCATGGGAACAGTCGCAGAGCAATGGCACACAACTTTAAGTTCCCCTTTACTGTATGATCTTATTTGCTAAGCAACCTATTAGGCTACCTGTATTCCTACCATGAAAATTAGTGTGAGGAAGGGTTAAACGTTAGTCTGGTCACCTAGTCCTTGCACTCTCTGATGGCCTCATTCCCCTCAATTTTTACATGTTGAGGAACCCAGCAAAAGATAATCTCATTCCTTGGCTCATCAAAACTGTGGCATCACAGATATCATGAACCAGGAGATGTGGAGATTCCAATGCCCCAAGAGCATTCAGGGCAGTTTGTGAGTCATTATAAATCACAATTCAGTCTCTGAACGGGCACATCACGTTATCTCCAATACCGAGCGGAGTATTGCAAACAGCTCAGCCGTGAAGACAGAGACAACACCTGGCAGAGGAAGTTGGATCGAGTCCGCCTTCCCCAATACATGCTCAGTTGTGGATGCATAAAACTCACAAGCGTAGTTGAGCTTCAAACAAACAAAGGATCCATAAAAAAAAACAGACGGTAGCCATATCAGCGCCCCATGCAATGAACATAACGCAGAGAAGAATATCCATGGCATGGATACAAGATCCCCTAAGGCTGCAAATAGAAATCTCCCAGGTGAGGCATCTTTCAAATACAAGACCAAGGAAAAGGTGAGAGTCCATCACTTCTAGTCGAAACCCATTTAGAAACAAGTCTGGGTCAGGGTGGAGCATGGAAGGCAGCATAAGTGCACCACCTTAGTCTTGGCAAAGAAAAAACAAAGCCTAGGTGCTTTGACATAGCAAGATACATGGTTCAATGCTTGTTCGAGTTGATCTCTGGGACACACCAAAAGAGATTGAAAAGTCATCCACGAAGAATATAAGAAAACATCTTTCGGCATCACCTCGGTGCTATCATTGATGCTCAGGGCAAAGATTGTGATACTTACATGTGGGACCCACCTTTCCTGCTCCATTGGCCCAGAGAGGGCTTCCCCAATCTGTATGCAGAATCAACAATCTTGGACAAATTCAGATATAAAGATTGGGAGTTGTCCTATTGCCCCAATCGTGTGAAGAGTTTCCATATAGGCATAAAGCTTCTGTTTGAGGGCAGTCTCACACGCGACTAACCACAACAGAAGCAGTTGGCATGCAAAATGACCAGATATTCTAGGAATAGTAGTTAATCCCACGCTTACCAGAGAGGAACTCAATGGCCTCATCCAGCACCCTAAACTCCTAAATTAAGACAGATTTAGAGAAATCAGTCATTTACTGAAATGCTGACCAACACGCCTGCACCAAGCACCACCAAGGTGGTACCTCAGTCGGCATTGGCCCAGAAAATATTTGAATGGGAAAGTGATCATTACAACTTCCATGATATAGACGAGATAGATCAAGACCGCAAAATGAAGCGGTTCTCTGAAAGTGAAGCGTAAACTCATCAACATTTAGGATACCATCTCCAGCTCATCGATCATGTCAGCAAGGACCTGACCCCTGGGATTGATTGAGTAGTCTCTCTACAAGGAGTGTCTACCATTCAGATCCCCGAGCATGAGAATGGGTCTCTGTAGCTTTGCCACAACTTGGCAGAAGTGCCCTGTGTCAAAGTTGACTGACAGTGGAATGTATACAAACTAACAGTATACCTCCTATCCAGGTGCAGCTGCACAGCTACTGAGAGGTTCTAAATAAAAAGAAGAATGGAGACATCATACTGGGTGTAGATGGTGCCCGGCCTCCACCCTGTGCTTGTGGGGTCACAACCATTTGGCCCGGAGTCTGCAGCATGTCAATCAAAGGAATATGCTTCGAGGAAATGCAGGAGCCCTCTTTGAAGAGAAGACTAGCACAGGAATAGCTGTCCAGAACATATCGGGGGAGTTTGGGCTTACCATGAGGATCTTTTCCTCCTTTTTCCTCAAAACCAAAACGCCTCCTTTGGAGGATCCACTATCTTTGAATCACGCAGGCAAGCACTGGGTGTTTCTGTATGAGCTGAAGCTCCTTTGATGCTGTTCTCCATTTGGAAGCAGCTTTAGCAACACCGGAAGACAGCCTCACGACCAGCTTCAGGGGTGTTGCCTCCTGCAAATTTAACACCTCAGTGGAGGCAAGTAGCCAATTTGCCTTATGGGAAACAGTCATGCTGGGGGAAGGGAGGGGAGCCATGGTTTTAAGAAGGGCTGGGTATGAACTCTTGTCACCACAAGCTGTGGAAATAACTGCTCGTATGCCTGGAGGGGGCAAGAGCAGAGGGTGTCCTTCTTAAAATTGAAGCATAAAGGATCCCATGCAGCGCTAGGATGCCAGGACCAAGTCCATAGCCTTGCAAAATGAGACACTATCCTGGGCCTGAATGGACAGGATTTCATTCGCAGGGAGATATACACCACATTGCTTCAAAGAAGTGGGATGCGGCTATCCACAATTCACACACTTGGCCAAACACAATTTGGAGTTATTGTGTTCAGCCTTGGAGCAACTTACACAGACTTTAGGTAACCCCAACTATGCACAGAAGAAGAATTGACAGTAGTGCCACCTCTGTGGAAGTGGATTTAGTGACTTCGCGCGGTAGAGATACACCAGTGCACAACAACTCGGGGAGCTTGTCACAGTTGAACATGACAGAGTCCAGGGGGTGGGTCTCAAGACCCCTCCCAGTTTTCTCATCACACGTGTGACCTTGGGTCACTCCATGCTGTCATCTATGGTCTAGTCCATGAGTACCCTCACATAAACCACGCCTTTCATGACGTTCATGGTAGATAGAGTGTGGTGCGTCACACTCCCAGGCATGCCATCAAGTGTCCAGAAGGCACTACTAATCATGGCCAACTTGGAGGGATTTGGGGATTTTACACATTTGGCAGGAGGCTCCTGTGCAAAAAATGGGTCACCCTTGGCTCTCTACTAATAACACTAACTGGTGCTCTCCTCTGATAGAAAATGTTGCCCTTGGCCAACATGCTGCCATCAGTGGCATGAATAACCTGAAAGCATTTAAAGCTAAAAAATGTCAGCTAATTTCTGAATGGGCAGCTCCAATGTAATTGAGGCTCCACTCTGCAACTTGCAATTTTGGTGTTTAACTAGGACTCCCCACCTGCGGGAGCACTGGGGCCGGATGTGCCAATCTTGACTTGGTCACTCATGGAAGCCACAGCAAGCAGATCTGTCTTAAGAGGAGCTTGCATAGGGGCAGACTCAGGCTTGACCTCATGGAAGATCGCACCCTCTGGGGCTGGGTCACCTCTGGGACTATGGTTATCTAAGGGGGTGGGGTCTCCATGTTGCCATCCCCCCAACCCCCGTAAGACATCACAGATCCCATTTGAGGTTCCTTTTTTATCGTCCAATGCCAGTAAGGCAGCATGTATAGAAGGGAGGGGGGGGGGCAAGTACACTGACCCTTGTAAACTAGTCATGCCTGCAAGCAGGACATTAGGGGGCATAGACCGACGGGCCCCGTTATGCCTCGCTCCCCTATGCGGCTTAGCCCTATCCAGAAGAAGTGGTCAATTATAGACTGACTGACTGCTCTCTTTGCAGTCCCTTGTGAAAGTAGAGGATAACTGCTACTGGAAAGAGGGAGTCAGCCAAGGGCACCTCATGGGTCTGAGGGAGGGGGAAAGAGTCCTCCTTTCCAATCAGAGAAGTTAGAAGGGGCCTTTGAGAAAACACAGGGATGGGGGCTACTTTGAGGGGCATTGTGACCCTATTATTTTCACATGACTCAAACGCTAATCACCCCATGCAGTAGCCTGCTCTGCGATGGGGTGAATACAGGGTTGGCAAAGCCAGCTGCTAACATTTGGGATCCCTCCTCGGGCCGAGTGGCTAGGCAGCCAATCATCCTGTGAAATTAGAGGCCGACCAGAGAAAGTTGTGGGAAGGGTTATAGGGAAAGTGGGAAATCAGGATAAGACAGGGTGTCAGAAGGAGGGAGGAGAGGATAAGCTGGGGCTGGATGATGCGCAGAGTCTCGTCAGCACTGGGGCAGGAAAGCAAATCGTCATGACCCTTATGGGATGTATGAGAGAGAATGATGAAATAGAATGGTCATAGCATAAAGAAATACTCAAACACAAAATTTTGACTTGGTACTCGGAAAAATATCTGGTACACATGGTTGTACAACAACAATAACATTCTCCTGTGTTCTGTCTGTGTTTTTTCCTTTAGAAACTTACAATGGCACCAAAGAGGCTTATTAGTGGTGAAAATAAGCCTAAAAGGAATAATGTAGTGATGACCATTGAATGGAAAAAAAGAGATTATTGATAAATATGAGAAAGGAGCAAGAATCACCAATCTTGCAGCCGATTATTGTATGGTGAAATCTACAGTAGCCACCATACTGAAGAACAAGGAGGCCATTAAGGGAGCTGATGTGGCGATGGGTGTGAAAAAGCAACTTAAGTGACCTGCGGCAGTGGAAAAAATCGAAAAATTGTTGATGGTGTGGATAAACGAAAGGCAGATGGCTGGTAATTCTATGTCAGAGGGCATAATTTGGGCGATGGCTAGGCAGCTCCATGGGGATCTTAAAGGTTATACTACCTCAGATTCCAGTAAAGATTTTAAAGCTAGTAAGGGGTGGTTTGGGAATTTTAAGAAGAAAACTGGAATTCATTCTGTTGTGAAGCATGGCGAGGCAGCAAGTGCTGACAAAGTTGCCACTGAGAAGTTTGTGCCTGAATTTAAGAAATTTGTGGATAAGGAGCGCTTAAACCCAAAACACGTCTTTAATTGTGATGAGACGCCTGTTTTGGAAAAAACTACCAAACAGGACCGATATAACCAAGAAGGAAGAGAAGTGTTTGCCAGGACACAAGAGCAAGAAAGACAGGCTAACCCTGCTTTTGTGTGTCAATGCTAGTGGTGACTGCAAAATTAAACCGCTGCTGGTGTACCATTCAGAAAACCCCATTCCATTCAAGAAGAATGGTGTGCAAAAGAGCAAACTCAGTGTGATGTGGAGGGCAAACAAGAAAGCCTGGACAACCAGGCACTTCTTCATAGAGTGGTTTATGGAGGTGTTTGCACCTGCAGTGAAAAAATACCTAATAGAGAAGAATCTGCCATTCAAGGCCCTCCTGTTGATGGACAATGCCCCTGCACACCTTCCAGGCATGGAAGAAGAATTGGGTAAGGGCTATAAATTGGCCAAAGTGATGTTCCTCCTCCCCAACACCACACCACTGATCCAACCCATGGACCGGAATGTCATCACCAGTTTTAAAAAGCTGTACACAAAAGCACTTTTTGAGAGGTGCTTTGAGGTGACTTCTGAAACAGAACTCACTCCGAGGCAGTTTTGGAAGAATCACTTCAATATCCTCCACTGCCTAAAGCTTATAGATAAAGCCTGGGGTCAAGTTTCTGTGAGGTCCTCGCAGTCTGCCTCGAAAAATGTCTGGCCTAACTGTGTGACAGCTAAGGATTTTGAGGGATTAGAGCCTTCAGTCCAGGAGTCTGCTGTGGTAGAGGACATTGTGTCTCTGGGGAGGGCCATAGGTATTGAGGTAGACAGTGATGATGTGGAGGAGCTGGTGCAAGCACACACTGAACACCTCACCACTGATGAGCTGCATCAACTTCACCAGGAACAGCTGCAGGAGGTAACTGAGCAGCTTCAGGGGAGGAGGAGGAGGGGAACAGCAAGGAAAGAGTCTCCACTGTAGAGATCAACAAGTATTTGCGGTAGTGGGAAACTTTTTGGAGAAGTGCCCCCCTGATATTGCTGCTGTACACAGAAACAAAGAGCAGTTGGATGAAAATTTGAAAAAAAGGCGAAGGCAGATCACATTAGACAGATTCTTGTTGAAAAAAGAATCTAGTGAGAATGCAAGTGTTAGTGAGCCACAGCCCTCCACTAGTGGGTTCACAGGACTCACACCAGGAGACAAGTTACCAGATATTTTCATGGATGGTAACTCATCCTCCGACGAATAACCTCCCTCCTCCCCTTCTCTTCTACATTATCCATCACCAGCCTTCACTTACAGTAAGTACAAATCAAAAAAATTTACATTGAAATTTTTGTAAACTTAAGGTTTCGCTAAGGTTAGAATGAATTACCTGATTTATAGGTATCGGTAGTCAAACTTTTTGATACTCGAACAGCCATTTGGAAAAAATTAAGTTTGAGTATTGAGTCTCCACTGTAGATAAATGATTTTTTTCCTATAGAAACTTTTTTCCTAAT
Organism: Ceratothoa steindachneri; assembly: GCA_963969495.1. Taxonomy (NCBI): domain Eukaryota; kingdom Metazoa; phylum Arthropoda; class Malacostraca; order Isopoda; family Cymothoidae; genus Ceratothoa; species Ceratothoa steindachneri. Next base: position 19,595,838 of record OZ018334.1, read on the forward strand.
TACAAAATATTCATGCAGGGATAATGATCGAACCAAGAACACTGAGAAGCAAGCACCACTTTTATCTCAGTTAAAGCAGTGCCTTAGACCACTTAGCTAGCTAGCATCTGAACAAAAATTCTCATGAAATGGCTTTCAATAAAGGAATAGATAAAATTCAACCCTCTCAACTTATTTCTCTTTAACCAATAATAGATTGTAGAGAGATTAAGCTACCATGGGGACATTGCTAAATATTATAACAAATTGTTCTAACTACCTCTTTGACTGGGCAATCTTTGAAGAGCAATTCATTAGAACCATTTAGAACTGCTCGTTCTTGACCTGTGATCAATGTTACTTCATTTCCATGATCTGAACCAGACAACTCTTCCTTCATTTCTTTGATGGCGGTTTCTTTATAAATATCCTATTATAAAAAAATAGGTAATTTAATTTCTGTAACTATACGCAAGTAATGATTTACAAATTAATCATTAGATAGGCAAAAGTATATTAATTAAAATGAATACAAAATAATGATGTTGAATGCTAATATATACAAGAAAATCCTGAAATGCTTACATTTTTATCATCTAGATGAAAATTAAGTGGATATTCAATAACTTCCTTTTTCATTTCTTCCTTTTTGTAACCTCTGAAGAAATCCTATAACAAATAAAAGCAAAGTTACTTCAATCTCATCAAAAATTCAATTTATTGCCTCATTAGTTAATTAACATATGTGTATTTTTGGAGGAAAGTTGAGTGGCTGGAGCTTAATTGTGCTATAAATGCTCTCTCTGATGTGTGGTAATTTCTCTGAGTAATGGCTCATTTAGTCATGTTTGGGAGAAGCTTATTTAAGTTTCTCTGAGTAGAGGGTAGAGTGGAGGTGTTTTAATAAGTTGTGAATTGGAGAAGGAAGAGCAAAGCTATTATGTTGCTATTGGTAGGACTGGGCTTGTGATTAATTTTGAGGATGGGTGGAGGTAGTTTTCCTGTAGGTGATTGTTGGGATGAGATTGATTTAGAGTCATTCCACATTAAAATTAATGTTTATTGACATGAATGAGAAAATATAAAGAGTACCTGCGAGGGCTAACAGCCCTGAAAGGCACATTATAAATACCTATTATTGTTATTATTATTATGGTTCCAGAGATGTGGAGCTATTAACTTTTCAAAAAGGTAAATATGAAGTAATAAACTTTTAAATGTCACATCTTAGTTATAATATTCACAAAACTCATTTTTAAACTATAAATGTGAAACAATAAAACAATTTACAGTAACCTTCAGTTTTTATACATCTGTCAGTATTTGTCATTGTTGATTTTTAACCCCAAAATATCTTCTGTTGATCACAAATTTGTGCTAAGTGTTTTTACACATAGCTGATTCAATTGGCATCAGTCTTGTGCAAAATATAGTTTTGCCTGATCTAGTATCTGAAAATTGCTATTCCTTTTGTTAATTTGGGGTTTTTATGGCGATAAATTTGGAGTGGGCAGGCATTGCTAAACACAAAATCAATCAGTGAATTAAAATATCTATATCAATGAATGAACAGGCCAATGATTGACTGATGTTGCAAAAGATATGGTGAGGTCATAACAGCCTCGAGAGGCAAGGTAAATAATAAACAAGCTAATAAAGCAGATGTTATTAGAGCATTGACTAATATAGATTTTTAATTTATTGGAAGGATTTTTCAGGAATTACAAGCTAGAGGTACTGTATTATTATTAGATAACACTAGAATTTTTATTTTCATTAAAATATTCATTTTTTTTTAAATTGTGAGGATAACTATTTAATAGTTAGGCTACTTGCATTTAAATGGGAAATAATGTTTTAGTTTTGTCATTTCTAAGTTTTTGAACTACCCCCAGGAACAAAGTAATCGTATAAACTGAGGCTCCAATTTAAATAGTATATTAAATAATTTTACAACATATACTGTATTTTTAGCTTTAAGCTGAAAGTATCTGCATGCTCCTCCATTAATATAAATGAAGGAGTTTCTAAGCACTAAACCCAAAGGGCTTAAGGTATGGAAGGCAACTCTCTTGGCAGCATAGGCACCATCAAGATCAACTGCATATGCAGTGAGAGCTGTTTCCACCTGAGCGAGGCACAGGGCTCACACATACAGGCAAATAATGCACAGTGCATGGCACAGAGCAAGTGGCATCTCCCCATCAGCAACGAGTAGGCTATGAATGGGGGATGTATGGAAGGCACCGGTTCCCAGGCAAAGGTAGGTATGGTGGATCAAGTCCACTTTCCGTAATACACACTCGGCTGCAGATGCAGAAAACTTGCATCTGTAGTTGAGCTTCTAAAGAATAAAGGGCCAATAAAAAAGTAAGACAACAGTAGCCCTATCAATACCCCAGGTGCTGAGCATCACAGGGTGAAGAATACCCATGATACATGAGGCCCTGAGGCTGAGAATGAGCCTCCCAGGAAATGGTACTGGTCCAATACTTCCAGGCAAACCATATTTAGAAAAAAGTCTGTGTTAGGGTGGAGTTTTGGATGATGGCAGAAGTGCACCACCTTACTCTTATTAAAGGAAAACAGAAGTCTATGCACTTCAAGATAGCGGGAGAGACGGTTCAATCCCTTTTGGAGTGATGCTCCAGAGTTGGCATCTGGGCCATGCAAAAAGAAATCAATAGGTTGTCATAGTAAAACATCTTCCAGTGAGGACACTGTCTTCCTGATGCATTAGGCTGGAGAGGGCTGGCCGCATCCATACGCTGAATTGATGATGTCACAAATATTCAGATGGAAACTCGACCATGTATTGACATGCTCTATCATAGGCCTTTTCCAGATTAAAAAACACTGTAGCTTGTGCTCTCTACAAAGGAAGGCCTTGCATACAGAATTTTCCAGTCTGAGCAGAGCATCCAATGTGGAGTGGAACTTGTAGAAGCCACACTGAAGAAAAGTCTAATATAATATTTAACAATTTCTCCATCAATTTGCATCTGCAGGAGGTTAGAGAGATTGGGCAGAAACCAGCTGGGGTAGAGTGATTTCTCACAAGTTTGTGAAAAGTGAGCACAGTAGCAATTTGCCAAGAGTATGGGAGGATACTCTCTATCCAGATCATGTTGAACAAATCTAACAGAAAGGCCATGCCTCACTCATCCAGGTGTTAAAGCATGGCATACGGGACAACCTCTGGACCTGGGCCGGTGTCCACGTATGAAATGAGAGTGTAAGGCAACTCAATGTAACCTATCATTGAAGGGTTCTCTGCCTCTGGAGGCAAAGTCCAGTCGGCAGGTTTCTACAACATCACAATGTACATTGAATGATGGGGAGCAGAATCCAAGCTATATAATGCTGAGAATGCAGTTACAAAGGATTCCACCATGGACACAGGGTCCAAGATTGTGGTCCCATTCTCCTGGAGAAGGTGAGGGGTCCTCCAAGAACTTGCCCCAAATCCCTTTAACTCCCTTCCACACAGCTAGTGGGGTCTCCCCTTTAAGAGGAGACGTATACCTACCAGAGAGTGATGGGCATGTTTCAAAACATACCAGAACCTAGCCTGATGCAATTCACCGACAGTAAAATCATTCAAGTAGAGCTTATAGCAAATGTATATATAACGCTTCAGTTTGAGTGCTTTATCACACTCACCACAGAAGCAGTTGACATTAAAAATGGCTAGATATTCTAGGGAATAGTAGTCAGGGCCACATTGATGAAGATGCCGGAGAACTCAACAGCCTCATCTACCGACTTAAACTCGACTGAGAAAGAGTGTTCAGTCATTTCCTGAAATGCAGACCACTGTGACAGGCTCTCAGGCAGCAGTGACCCAGAAAATGTTATTTGAATGGGAAAGTGATCACTACCATGGAGGTCATCAACTACCCCCCCCCAACACATAATCAGGCTGTGAAACTAGAGAGCACAAAGATAGATCAAGACAAATGAAGCAGTTCTTGGGCAGTGATGCATAAACTCATCCATATTCAGACCACTTATCTCCAGCACCTCGATATCAGGTCTGAAAGAACCTGATCCCTGGGATTGATTGAGTAATCTTCCCAGAGGAGGTGTCTCTCATTCAAGAGAAAGGGGCTTCCGCAATCATGCCACGATGCAGTGGAAGTCCCCATGTTAAAATCTACTGTCGAATATATGCAGAAATAACACTATACCTCTAATCCAGGTGCAGCCGCACAGCTACTGACTGAAGGTAGGTATCTAAAACAAGCTGAAGAATGGGTACATCATGCCAGGTGTAGGTGCTGCATCCTCCTCCCCAGCCTCCATCTTGTGGTGGTGGGGTAGCAAAACCATTATACCCCATGAGGGTGGGAAGGGGCCACATACCTAGCATGGTCTCCTGCAAAAAGATATCTAAAGAAAAAAGGAAATGAGCCTCCACATCTCTTCCTACCTGGCACGGAATCCCCAGGTATTCCATAGAAAGAATATGCCCTCCAGGCCTAGCTCGGAGATGCGGGGGGCCTTCTTCAGAAGGAAAGACCCTAGCAGAAATGGCCATACGCTTCCCGGAGGTATAACCCCAGGCACTGTTAGCAGAACAATGGTTACAGCTGGTAACATCGTCTGTTACAACTGGAGAATGCACAAGCTCAGAACATCGTTTGATACAACTGGTAAGGAAGATTACACTAGTTTGTTGTTGGTAATGTCATCTTATACGACTGGAGGAGGCACAAAGCTTTGAATGTTATGTAATACCAGTGGCAATGAAAGTACTCTACATTACAGCTGGTAACATTGTCTTATGACTCGAGAAGGCAGATTGCTCAGTGGGGGGAGAATATCAGTCACTTGAAGATATGAATTGGATATTTTGAATGACGAGGAACAGAAGGATGTAATGAGAGAACTTCAAAGTGGTGGATTTATGTCTGAGACAATCCTCTCTCACAAGAAGTTTCAGTATTTTTTTATATGGTCATTTCAAGTGGGTGTGGTTATATATAATAATGGTCGTGTTATATTTTTTATTTAGTTACTAAACTTTTTTAAAATTTTTACAATTGAGCCAATGTCTATATATGGCATTGAACACAGTGGGATGGGTTTTTTTTTACAATATCTATCCAGTTAACTTTATCATAAGCTTAATAGGGTAGAAATCTATGACAAATGGGCCAATGCTTTAGAGGATACTCCACCTTAGTATTAACCAATACTATATAATTAAAGGTGATTAGAGGTGGAACCCAACAACATTTACCGAAGAATGGTTTTGCAAAAAAAAAAAAAAAACAGGCAGGGCGGGGGTCCCTCCTTTGGAGGATACACAATACCTAGGTGTGGGGATATGAACTCCAACTTCTTTACTGATGTCTTCCTTTCAGGAGGCACCTTTAGAAGCCATGAAGATGGAATCACAACAAAATTCAGGAGTCTTGCCTCCTGTGGAGGTGCATGGCTGTTTTGCTTTATGGGAAACAATTACATTGGGGGGGAGGGAGCCCTGGTTTTAGCTAGGGCTAGATGTGAACTTTTATGCCACCAGCTCTACCATGGGAGTGCCCACAGCAGGTAGAGAACTCAGAAGGGTTGAGAATGGGGGTGGAAACGAACGTGCTCATAGGCCTGGATGGGCCAGGACCAGATGGGGTCTTTCTTAACATTGAGGCTTAAGACAGGGCAGGCAGCACCAGGACCAAGTGAAATGAGAGATGATCCTGGGCCTGAATGGGCAGGGTTTTTTCTTAAGTAGAATATGCACCACATTGCTTTGAAGAAGCAGGGTGCGGCTTTCCGCAATTGACACACTTGGCCACACATGATTTGGACTTATCATGTAAGGTCTTGGAGCACTTAGACTTCAGGTAACCCTGACTTTGCGCATCTATAGAAGTGATTTGTATCCAGGGCTATGGGGTTGGAACTTGAAAGAATTTTTGGCGCTGGAGCTAGGGCTAGATCATTTAGAGAAGTTGGACCTGGAGCCAATCAAAATGTACTAGCTCCAGCTTCATACACTAAAAGTCCAGCATAAATTTTGCTCTTTCTCAACAATAATAAAAATCCTTTTCATTATATCATAATCTATTAAAATTTAACCATATTTTCACAAATAAATTAACGATTTCTTTTTTCTTTCGTATAATAATCTAGAATTAATGTTTTAGTTTGTAACTGACAAAACTTGTTTTTGCTTAGCTCATATAATTTATTTTCTTGAACACCATTAAAATGGCTACTACATCTCAAACAAAAGCAAGATCTGCCATGTTTAAGCATTCTATTATCTCAAATGATAGCAAACATTTACATTTTTATCTACCACTACAAGAAAGTTGATGATGCTAATGTTGATGAAATATTTTTTAGAATCAAAATTAATGCTTTGATCACTACAAGCAGTACTACCAGCTCTGATTCAAAAAGACTGACTATGACTGGCAAGACATCAAATTTGAAAAGCTATCTACAGCAATTTCATCCAAAGATATATGAAATAGTCAACAAGAAAGACACTCAAGTGATTACTTCAACTGGAAATATGAAACATACTATTGGACAAATTTCAGCAATAATAAGTTTTTTTAACAAACAAATTTACTGTCACAATGACCTTTAATAAATTTAAAAATCATATTATAGAAATGGTGGTAAAAAACGGTATACTTCTAATTTTTTCTCAAAACCAGTATTCTTAGGTATGAATGGAGAAATTGCTCAAAACTTGGAATATCTCTAGGTAAATATAACATTAGGAAGATCATAGTTAAAGAAGCAAAGCAAAAAAAAAAGAAAGAAGAACTTCAAAAAAACTCTTAATTGGCGCTTTATGTTCCCCAAAATGGATGGATGCACTAGACAGAGGTAATTATTTTGTAATTAATGTCAGATATATTAATGACTAATAAAGTGGTAACTAAAATACTGGCAGTTAAAGATACAAGAGAGTATCTTTCAAAATTGATGGAAATTGTTTTGCCGGTAGGCAAAATTAAGAAGGAATAAGTTCTATGTATTATTGCAGACAATGCTTCAAATAGGTTAAGTACAATTGAAAAAATTAATCCAGCAAAAGTTAATGAAATGTCAAATGATCAAGACTTCTCTGAAAATGATGATTTAGTAACACTTTAAGACAAATTTTTAGATGATTTGATTGAAGAAGCTTCTAAATTATCTTTCACCCAACATCAGCATTGTTCATCTACTACAATTAGCAATAAGAGGTGGTTTAAAAGGACACCCTGTAAAAATTATGATTATCAGAATTAGGCATGTAGCCACAGCAACTAGAATACCAAAACTCAACTATTTTGAAAAGACATTAGGTTTAGGAGCCATTTTAGATCAAAAAACATATGTGGGAGCACCCATATGATGATAAAGCATCTGTTAGAGCTGAAACAATATCTTGAAGACCTAGCTAATAAAGATGTCTCACTCACTAAATATGAATGAATTCAATTGTCAGAATTAGAAGTTTTGCTGAAGATTTAACTCCTGGAGAATACTTATTGGCCTGGAAGGAATTAATAGATCGCCTTGGTCAAACTGGTGAACTACTTGGAGATGGAATTGTATCTTCAATGAACAGAAGGGAGGAACTACTTTTACAAAATACCAAAATACAATATTATTAGCTGCTGTTTATGTAGACCCAATGAAATAGTCCTATTGAATGATATTCAATAGTAATTCGCATGAGAGGGCTGAGATCAGAAAATCAAGAAAATAAAATTATAAGCAGCCAATCAAATTCTTTAAATGATAATGAAGATTTTTTCAAATTATTTAGACAGAATTAAAAAGGTAAATATAAAGCACATCAATGAAGATGGAGACAAACCTTATAAAATAGAAGAAACCAAATTTTTGGATAGGGTTAAAGGAAGTGGAAAAATATAACCGCCTATCAAAACTGACTATAGAAGAATTCCTACCCCTGTATCCAGAGATTCTAAGAAATGTAGCTAGGACTGTAACAGTAATGCCCCCCGGCCAAGTGAGGGTAGAAAGACTATTTTCTGCACTAAGACTTATAAAATCAGATTTAAGAGCACAATGAAAGAAGACTTGGCAGAAGCAGTTTTATTTTTGAGAATAATAAGTAATTAAAAATAAAGAATATGGGGAATTTAAAATTACTAAAAATACTAACTTTTATTCAGGCAAAAATATATTAATATAAATAAAAAAAAATTGTTCAAGTTAACAAAGATTTTTAACTTATCCAATAACTTTCTTATACATTTCTTTATAATTTTCACTTAAATATTCGACTTATAGTTAACAAAGGATAGTTGTGTTGTAAATAAAAATATATGTTATAAACTTTATATTATCAATAATTAGCTATTAAGGATTATATTCTAATCAATAATAGATTAGCAAATCTGAGGTATAGTCATTAGAATTTAGATTAATAGCAGCATAGGCAACGTCAAGATCAACTGTGTATGCAGGGAGAGTTGTTGGCACCTGAGCGAGGTGCAGGGCTTGCACATACAGGAGAATAATACACAGTGCACAGTGTAAAGTTAGTGGAATCTCCCCATCAGCAACAAGTAGGCTATGAATGGGGGATGTTTAGAAGGCACTGATTCCCAGGCAAAGGCAGGTATGGTAGATCGAGTCCACCTTCTGCAATCCCCACCAGGACATCACAGGTCCCCATCGAAGTACCTTTTGTCTTATTCTGGGCAGGTGAACTGACATCCTCAGGAAAGAGAGGGGGGGGCACGTACAGTTACCACATGTAAGCTTGATATGCACACCAGAATGACTTTGTAGGGCATAGGCCAAGTCGTTGTGGTGGAGCGAATGTGAGTGTGTGTGTGTGTGTGTGTGTGTGTGTGTGTGTGTGTGTGTGAAGGGCCATTCTCCCACCCTTTTCCCAATACCCTCTCCCTCCCTCTGTAAGAATGTGTGTGTGTGAATGGGAATGGGTTTGTTTTTTTTTGTACAGTAATATAAATTGATTTTCATGTTTGTCTAAAATCTTTTTTTTTCTCTCCACCAGCTATTTAAATTTGATATTGTTTTTCTGAAAGACCACTCTAGTAAATTATAAATACTATTACCTGCCAAATTTGTACAGATTGGCAGAGAGAGAAGGGCTTGAGGTACACCAGATGTGACTGGATCATGAAGAAAATTGAGCTCGGAGGCACCAGGCCCCATAAGACGTGCGTACCCAATTTTGTCACAAGAGTGACTGTTGGCAAGATTTTTCCCCAGGGGGGGTGGCAAATCATAAACTGTTGTACCACGTAAGATAACTCATTTTGTTGTCTCTTCTTTTTGTATTTGTTCTCTTTTGTATTTTTGACTGGTAGGATTCTAAGATAGGATTGTTCTTTAGTATTTGTATATATATTTTTGATTGGTAGGATTCCAAGATACGATTGTATTATTTATATATAAATAGGCTCATTGTGTGCATATTTACCCCATATTTTTGTAATTATTATTATATTTTTTTTGTAAGTAAAGGGACTGTATATACAATCCATTTCATTCTCAAAGATTTCTCACGTCCGAATTAGTGTAGGAAGTGGGTTGGATCGATTGGGGTTAGGCTAGATTTTTGGCCCACTACATCAGCCCTCACCCACCTAAGGGGGTTGGCCTTATTGAGCCACTCCGACCAACAGCAGTCACTTATGTGACACTGGCAGGCTTTCTTTGCAGTCCCCTGGGGAAGTAAAGGGAAGAATACCACTGTAAAGAGGGAGTCGCCATCCAGAGAAAAGGGTGAGGGGAAGTTCCCTGCACCCTTAGGCATAGGAGAGGGTTCCCTGCAAAAGCACAGAGGTGGAGACCTTTTTTTTTTAGTGCTGCTTGAAGGTGGCTCTGGCGATGGTAGAGGAGAAGTATTAATGTTTTTATATATGGGTATGGTGACCCTATTTTTAGCATGACACATAGTTATTCACCGCGCATTGTAGCTCTCTCTACGGGGGGTGACCAAGGGGCTGGCAAAACCAGATGCTGCCATTCAAGGCTACTCCTCCAACCTAGTAGCCTGGCAGTTTACCTTAGGCTCAGTATAAAATTGATAGACAGTGAAAGGAGAGAGAAGATGTGAAGAAGGTCAGGGTGAAGATGAACCAGGTTGTTAAAAACCTGCCATCTAAAACGGGAGCTCAGGGGCGAGGGTCATAGTCCTGGCCCCCCCCTTAGCCACAATCCAGGATGGTTGGATTGTAGTGGGCCAAAAATCTAGACTAACCCCAATTGATCCAACCATATATAAATATATATATAAATATATATATATATATATATATATATATATATATATATATATATATATATATATATATATATATATATATATATATATATATAGTTATATATATATATATATATATAAATATATATATATATATATATGTATATAAATATATATATATATATATATATATATATATATATATATATATATATATATATATATATATATATATATATATATATATATATATATATATATATATATATATATATATATATATATATATATATATATATATATATATATATATATATATATATATATATATATATATATATATATATATATATATATATATGTATATAAATATATATATATATATATATAAATATATATATATATATATATATATATATATATATATATATATATATATATATATATATATATATATATATATATATATATATATATATATATATATATATATATATATATATATATATATATATATTTATATATATTTATATATTTATATATATATATATATATATATATATATATATATATATATATATATATATACATCTATCTATCTATCTATCTATCTATCTATCTCTATCTATCTCTATCTATCTATCTATCTCTCTTGGATGAAGTCGTGGGCACTTAGCTTTACTATTTGCCTCAAGTCTGGCCGTTTTTAGTTGATTAGTAGGGCTTAGTAGGAAGACAGTTACACCTTAAGTATCCCTGTCAAAAAATCAGAGAACCAGTTCACTGGGGCTCTCGTGCTGCTCAGTTGGGAGCTGCGGCACGATTGGGGACGTCCGGCCCATGGGAGACCTTAGGGTTGGTGTGCTTGATCAAAGGGTTTCTGTTCGCCGAACGACCGAAAACCTCCTGGAAATAGGCGGATGTGATTAGTGCGAAAGAAAATCACAACCAAAAACCCCTTTTTTAATGCGTATGGTCCAAGATTTTTGTAAGATGGCGAAGAAGAATGTTCTTCCGTTTCGAAAGCTAACCTGCAAAATATGCAAAGTCTACAGATGGAGTGAAGACTTCGGGGGAAGGAGTTGCAAGGAACTCAGATGGCGTCAGTGTCTGTGACTTCTGCGAACTCGAGAAGTGCCTGGGCGAGAGCATCGCTCAACTGAGAGAGGAGAACTCCCTCCTTAAAAGGGAAGTTCAACTCTTAAAAACAGAGAGATGCAGATGCTCAGGCGAGAAGGCTCCCGACGTCCAACAGCCGATTTCTTCTGCTGAAGGGCTTCCTCAACGAGCCAAAAAGAAGAAAAGAAAGAAGAAAGAAGAGAAAGTAGAAATAGAACAAGAGAAAATAGAAAGAGAATAAGAGAAAGTAAAAGGAGAAGAAGAGAAAGTAGAAAGAGAAGAAAAGAAACTGGAAACAGAAGAAGGGAAAGTAGAAGCAGAAGAAGAGAAACGGGAAACAAACGAAGAGATAACAAAGGAAGTCAAGAAGAAGAATAAGAGGAAGAATAAGAAGAAGAAGAATAAGAGGAAGAATAAGAAGAAGAAGAAATGAAATTTAGAGATACAAGAGGAAAGCGGCAAGTCGCCTCCGAAAGGAAAGACTAAGTCGTCCGCAGACAAATGTACAAGAGTCACCCTTATTGGTGATTCTCAAGTACGGGGTCTGAAGCCTCTGCTAGCGGCCCGCCTTTCACAAGCGTTAAGGTGAGCTGCATCCCAGGCTGTGGGAATAAGCAGGTAAGAGCTGAGGCCAAGAAGTCTCAGATTTCAGAGACTTCAGTCGTTGCCCTTATGGTAAGTGGCAACGACCTCTACCTCAGAGGAGGTAGGGTAGGCCCTACAGGTGAGATTATGAGGACAGTTATGGGCGCTGTCGACGACTGTGGATTGAAAACCCGCAGACGCGTCATGGTGGGGATGCTCCCGAGGTAGGGTCCAAGCCGGACTGCCCACTTGAGGAACATGTCGCTAAACAGGCGCCTTGCAGACCTCTGTACGGCGGAGGGTGTCTTTTTTGTGGACCCGTACGCCATATTCTATGGTAGAAAAGACCTCTACCAAAGGGACGGGGTGCACCTCTCCTTTAAGGGCAAGGCGTTCCTAGCCAACCTCATCCAGGATGTCGTGGAGCGCACCCAAAGGAGTGTCCGGCCCATTGGGAAGGAGGACATACGCCAGTACGCCCAAGTCACTCCCCAAACAACCTTCTCGGAGTTTGTCAAAAATGGTGCCACCGCGTCAAACAAGAAGCATTTTCCAGTCGGAGCAGAGCATCCAGCAGAGAGTGGAACTTGCGGAAGCCACACGGTGCAGAAGAGAGATGGCCTCCACTGTCCAGGAAAAAGGCTAATCTAACATTTACCAATTTTTTTTTCCATCAACTTGCACACGCAAGAGGTTAGAGAGATTGGGCAGAAACCGGGCGGAGTAGAGTGATCTCTCCCTGGTTTGCGAAATGCGAGCACAGTAGCGATTCGCCAGGAATCTGGATGGAGACCCTCCACCCAGATCCTGTTCAACAAATCTAACAGAAAGGCCATGCCTCGCTCATCCAGGTGTCGAAGCATGGCGTACGGGACATCCTCTGGACCTTGGGCAGTATCCGCGCATGAAGCAAGAGCAGAGCGCAACTTAATCACAGTAAACCTGTCATTGAAGGGTTCTCCACCTCTGGAGGTAAAGTCCAGGCGACGGCCTTCCACAACATCACGATGTGCATTGAATGCTGGTGGAGCAGCATCCCGGCTAGAGAATGCAGAGAAAGCGGTCGCAAAGGACTCCCCCACGGACACAGTATAGCGGGCCGAAAAATTTAGACTAACCCCAATCGATCCCACCCGCTTCCTCTACTAATCCGGACGTGAGAAATCGAAGGAGAGTGAAACGGATTGTATGTACAGTCCTTTACTAACAGGAAAAAAGTACAATGATAATTACAGCTTATATTTACAAAAATATGGGGTAAATATTCACACAATATCTACAATAGAGAGGGGCGATTATATTGGAGATGTCCTTACTTTTCACAAACTAAATACAAAAAGAAAATCCTATATATGAATACTATTTAATCGATCCTAATAAACATAAAAAATCAAACAACCAAAAAAATCCTGACTACAACAGTCAATATATAAACAACAAACAAAGGCCTCACTTTGTACAAAGAGGATGGGGGGATGTCCAGCCACCTGCCACTCGAGCGAGCAAAATGCCTAGGACTTACAACAAGTGTGGCGCCTCTGCGCTTGATGGAAGATAATGACCTTATCACGCTTGCGTGGCTATTATAAGCCCTCCTTCATTAAGCTATACTATTGGCCTTTATTTATTAACAATAATATATAGCTTTCCAGAATATAATGCTTTGTTTGTAATATAAGGATATATGAAACTAAGTCCTATCTTTCCAGAATATGGCGCCTGGAAAGAAAGAAAAAAAACATGGTAATCATTTTTATACATAAAATAAACAAAAAACAAAACAAACCCATTCCCATTCACACACACACATTCTTACAGAGGGAGGGAGAGGGTACTGAGAAAAGGGGTGGGAGAATGGCCCTTTTACACACACTCACATTCGCTCCACCACAACAGGGTCCGAGATTGCAGGCCCATTCTCCTGGAGAACAGGACGGGGGAATCCTGTGAGAACTTGCCTCAAATCATTTTGACTCGCTTCTACACCACTGCCAGAGGGGTCTTCCCATTAAGTGAAGACACATATGCCCGCCAGGAAGAGTGGCGGGTGTGCTTCAAAATATACCAGAACCTAGCCCTAGCCCGACGAAATTCAGCAACAGTGAAATCGTTTGGGCGGCGCTTATAGCGCATGTAGGCATATCGCTTCTGTTTGAGGACTGTCTCACACTCGGCCAACCACCACAGGAGTGGTTGATGTGCAAAAAGGCCAGACATTCTGGGAATAGTAATCAGGCCTGGGGCGATGAGGTTAACGAAGAAGAACTCAACTGAGATAGAGAAATCAGTCATTTCCTGAAATGCGGACCACTGCGCTCGCGCCAAGCACCACCAAGGTGGGCTCTCAGGCGGCAGTTGCCCTCAAAATGATCACTACTTAGCATGGAGGTCATCCAACACCCCCCCAATCAAAATCAGGCTGTGCATCCGAAGAGCACAAAGATATACAAGGCAAGAAAATGAAGCTGTTCTCGGGCAGTGATGCGTAAACTCATCCACATTTAAGACACCTATCTCAAGCTCTTCGATCAGATCGGCAAGGACTTGTCCCCTGGAATTTATTGAGTAATCTCCCCAGAGAGGATGCCTGCCGTTCAGATCTCCAAGGAAGAGAAAGAGGTGCGGTAACCGTGCCACGATGCGGCGGAATTCCCCCACATCGAAGTCAGCTGAAGGTAAAAGGTACGCAGAAATGATAGCATACCTCCTATCCAGGTAAAGCTGCACAGCCACTGCCTGAAAGGAGGTATCTAAAGAGAAAGGAAGAACGGAGACATCATGCCTGGTGTAAACTGCGCATCCCCCAGCCCAGCCATCTTGTGGTGGTAGAGTCACAAGACTCTTATACCCTGGGAGGGTGGGCAGGGGGCACTTGCCTAGCATGGTCTCCTGCAGAAAAATAGCTGACAGGGAACGGGATGAGACGAGCCTCCACAGCTCCTCCCAGTTGGCCTGTAGTCCACAGGAATTCCATTGAAGCAATATGCCCTCCAGGCATAGCTCGGAGGAGACGCGGGGGCCCTCTTTGAACAGAAGACCCTCACGGGAATGGCCGTATGCTTCCCGGAGGCAGAACCCCGGGCACTGTTGGCCGGACAAAGCGCTGAAGGCGCTGTCACTTATTGGGGGAGGTTAAGCTCGTCATTCAAGTCTTTTCCTCCCTCCGCCTCAAAACCTTAGGCGGGCGTTGAGGCTTTTGAGGTGGGGGGCTCTCTTTTCAAGGAACCACCATTTCCGAGCCACTCAGCCCACAAGTAGGTGTGGGCAAAGGAGCCGAAGATCCTTTGTTGCTGTCCTTCTTTCAAGGAACAGCTTTAGGAACCTCAGGAGATGGCCTGGTGACCAACTTCAGGGGTGTTGCCTCCTGTGAGTCTAACGACTCAGTGTAGGCGCATGGCCGTTTCGCCTTACAAGAAACAGTCACGCTGGGGGAAAGGGAGGAGCCCAGGTTTTAGACGGCGCTGAATGTGAACGCTTTTTGCCGCCAGCTTTAACAGGGAAGATCCCGGGTTGAGTAGAACCCACAGAAGGGCTCCGAATGGGCGGGTAAACAGCCGTGCTCGTTGGCATGGATGGGCCAGGAGCAGAGGGTGTCTTTCCAACTATTGTGGCATAAGACATCCCAGGAAGAGCTGGGCGCGGCAGAACCAAGTCCTTAGCCTCACAGAATGAGAGTCCATCAGGGGCCTGAACGGCCAGTACTTATTTCTCAAGGAGATATGCATCACATTGCTTTGAAGAAGCGGGGTGCGGCTCTCCGCAATTGACACCCTTGACGACACACAATTTAGACTTATCATGTGCGGCCTTGGAGCAATTTACACAGTCTTTGGGTGACCCCGACTTTGCACGTCTACAAGAACGATTTGTATGGCCGAAGCGGTGACAGTAATAGCACCGCCGTGGCAGTGGCATGAATGCCTTCACACGGTAGCGGTACCGACCAGCATGCACCGAATCAGGGAGCTTGTCACATTCAAACTGATGAAGAGTGTAAGGGTGGGTCTGGAGGCCCCCTCCCTGTTTTTTCATCACACATTCGCCCTTGACCTACCCATGGTCGGCCAGCTCTAAGGTAATGTCCACTATGGAGTAGTCAACCTGTTCCCTCCCTTAAACTACTCCTTTCACAAAGTTCCTGATAGAGTGCGGCGTCACACTCCCGTCCGAGAAACGGGTCACCTTCAGCTCTCTACCAATTACCCTAGCTAATGCTCTCCTCTGATGGGTCATGTTGCCATCAGTGGAGCGAATAACGAGGAAGCGTTTAAAGCCAGCGGGCTCGAAAACGCCTGGTAGCCTCTGAATGAGGGGCCCCAATGTTATCCAGGCTCCGCCCTACACTCTTTTCATCTTAGTCAGGGGGCAGAGGGGACAGATGTGCTGATCTTGGCTTGGTCGCTTACAGTAGCAACAGACCCATCCGTCTCCGCAGCTCCCGCGGAAGGAGAGGAGCCCCGAGTCTTCTTAGTCTTTTTCTTTTTAGGAGAGGAGGGCGGGGAATGAACCCGCTTTTCCCCTCTACCGGCAGGAGCCCTCAGGCCAGATGGACCGGCCTCAGCCAGGTCCTTCTCCACATAGATAAAGTCCTGGCAGTTGTAGGAAAACCGGTAGGAGAAAAATCCTCCCCTCCTTGAACTGCCTCAGAAACCCTAGCCAGTTGAGGAGGACCTTGCATAGGGGTGGATTTGGGTTCGGTGCTTGGCGCCTATTTAAGGCTGGGTTGCCTCAAGGCACATGTCTATCTCAGGGGGGCCTCCAGTTAGACATCACCCCCCCCCCCCCTCAATGATATCGCAGGTCCCATTGGCATCATTGTCAATTGTCAGGTGGTGTGGGGAGGCAGAGGCCTTGACCCTGGCAAGGTTCAATATTCTTGCCAGCAGGTCTTTTGAGTGAAGCGACCGAAGGGGCCTGGCTTCCCTCTTTCCCTTAAGGGGGTTTGCCCTACCGAGCCGCTTCACTGGCGAGCGGTCAGCTATGGGCTGCCTGCTGGCTTTCTTTGCAGTCCCCTTGGAAAGAAACGGGGGGACTGCTGCTGGAAAAACGGAGGTGCCCAAAAGTACCTCCAGAGAAGGGGGAGAGGGGGTGTCCCCTACACCCATAGGCATAGGAGAGGAGTAAGCTTCCTCTCCAGTTAGAGAAGTTTGGAGGGTTCCCTGCACAAGCACAGGGGTGGGGGGAGGACCTCCATTTCTTTGGAGCTGCTCGAGGGCTGCTCCGTCAATGTACAATGTTTTTTGGCGTTCATTCATGGGCATGTTGACCTTATTTTTTCAACGGGAAGCAATCGCTCATCACCCATCGCAGTAGCTCGCTCTGCAAGGGGTGTGTACAGGCCTGGCAGAGCCAGGTACCGCCATTCAGGACCACTCCTCCCGCCTGGTGGCCTGGCAGTCCATCAGCATAGCAGTTCCACCTTGGACACGGCGTAAAATTGATAGTGTGAAGAGGAAAGGAAAAGGGATGTGAGGAAGGTATGGGTGGGGATGAAGCAGGTTGTTAAAAAATAACATCCCGAAGTGGAGCTCAGGGGTTAGGGAACATTGTCCCCTCTCCCCTCAGCCCCGATCCGGGATGGTTGGCTAAGAAGGTCAGTATCTACCCTGTGAAATTAGAGGCTGACCAGAGAAAGTTGTGGGAGAGGTTGTATGAAAAGTGACGAAGTGGCTAAGCTGGTGCCGGATGGAGCGCTGGATCCAGTCAGCACTGCAGCCAGTATGGCAGATCGCTGCTGTCCGCACGATTCAACATTGCTTGCAGAAGGACTTAAAAATACCTAGTCAATGTGCTGCTAAGAAACCCAGCTTGACATTATTATTTTTATTTTTTTTTAGAGCTCATCTTTGACAGACACAATGAAGAAACAGCTAGCATTTTGCAGGCCATACTGGGGCTGGACATTGGAGCAGTGAAAGAAGGTAATGTTTAGCAATTAAAGCACCTTCAGACTCATCAGGGAAGTCTCCAAAAATGTACAGCGTCAGTGTCATGTGTTGTGGTATAACCCTAAATAGACCATCAAGTACCCTGATTCTGTTATGGTTTGGGGGGCTTTTAGTGGTGTTATGGGTAGGGGAGGAATATACTTTGTCCCCAAGAATGAAACAATAGGGGAAAGTAATTATGTTATTGTGCTACATGACCATTTGCTTCCTTTCTGGCCCCTCCATGAGTGTGACTTTTTCATGCACGATGGTGCCCATGCCCACAGGACCAAAACCACGAAAAACTTTCTAAGAGGGAATAATATTAGTGTGTTGGACTGGCCGGGCAACACCCTAGGCTTGAACCCAAGATTGAAAATGCCTGGAATATGTTCAGAAATGTAATCATGAAGGAATGGCCAACTAACATCAACAACCTAAAGGATGCCCTGAAGAAGCTGTGGGTGACAATAGATTCCTCCTATTTCACCAACCTTGCTAAGTCTATGCCCAAAAGGAATGAGATGGTACAAGGGTAACATGACAAAGTACTGAAAGTAAGTCTGTAAAACTCAAATTAAAAGAATGTAATTATATTTGGTCATTTATTAACCAAAGTTCTTAATGTGTACATATTTTGGCTGCCACTGTAGTAATTATGTTACATATAAAAGAAAAATCAGCAAGTTGTGTCCCACATGCAGAACTCAGTACACAACATACAGGTTATTAATTTAATCAACATATTAATAAAGCACAGGTCTAAGAAAGTTGTGCAATTGTCTCTTAAAACTCTCCAAAGACTCCACAGCAACACACACACACAGCGTTCCACACACCTATGCAGCGTAAGCTGCAAAATCTTCACTCACACTCTGTGGAGCAGTAAATACTGTTGCTCTTATACCTATGACCCCTTGTACCCATATCAGAGAAATATTAAAAAGATCAGGACTAATACTGCATTTTAGTCTTCCCATGACAGAATACAAGTTCAAAGCCTACAATCTCTCACTATAAGACAAAGGTTCCAACTGGTCAATCTGCTTAGCCATAAAATAAGATTATTTTACAGAGGACAAAAGCCTATAAAAGGTCATTTGCATCTGTCTAAACCCAACCACAAAATGCATGCAAGGATTGTCTCAAATCATGCCTCTACAATATACACTTAGAACCATAAACAGGAATGTGTCAAAAAAAAAGGCACCATAATAAAGACTAGTAAAAATCCAAATCAATCGTAAGATACAATAATAAGAAACTGCATTCTGAATATCCCCTAAAGTTAACCCTCTCCATGAAATCATCTAATCTGGGTTTGAAAACATTCAAGTTTGGACTGTCTACTGTCTCAGGTGGCAAACTATTCCAGTAATCTATCAGTTTATTGATGAAAAAATATTTTTGAACATCCAACCTGCACCTCTGTTTTTTAATTTGAACTCAAATAAATTGCTAAAATCAAACTTATCCATCCCAGAACAAATTTTAAGAAGCTCAATCATATCTCCCCTCATAAATTTTCTTTTGAAAAAGAACATACAAAGGGAAGTCAATAAGTTTTGCAATTCGGATATATGGAAATGAGATATGAGGAAAAGTGTTTTATTATTTTTCAATATAACTACCCTCGACTAAAATGCACTTGTCCCACTTGCACCACTTGTCCCCGAGGCTTTGAATTCCTGACAACCAGAAAGCTCCCGACTGCTGTTCAATCCACTCCTGGACGGCGAGCTAGACCTCTTCATCGTCCCCAAACCGGCGTCCATGCAGTGCAGCCTTGAGCTGACAGAATAAAAAGTAGTCGCTAGGGGCCAGATCTGGACTGTAGGTGGGATGGTTGAGCTCCTCGAATCCGCACTTGTGCAGGGCAGCTTGTGCAACTCTGGCCTTGTCGACAGAGGCATTGTTATGGAGGAGCAGGACACCGAGTGTCAACTTGCAGCACGGCTTCTGACAGATGCACTTCTTCAACCCAGCCAGTTCCTCAGCGTAATATTGGCCTGTGATGGTCCTTCCACGAGGTGCAAAGTCCACCATCAACACTCCCTCAGAATCTCAGAAGATGGTGGCCATGATCTTCTCGGCTGAGGATTGGGGGTCAGAGAGCCCCTGTGCTCACAGGCCATGCTTTCAAGCTTGGTCTCGGGATCCCAGTGATAGACCCAGATTTCATCACCTGTCACTATGCGTGACTCGAATCCCGCTGGGTCTTGGTTGTACAGGAGCAGCAGCTCCTCCCAACTTTGACAATGTTGAAGTTGATCATGGGGCATGAGGTTTTGTGAGGTTTCTAGGGACCCAACGGCCAAATTGTCATGGATGATATTGATAACACTTCCATGTGATATTCCAAGTTCTCACTCGATTTCTTTGACCTTCACCCATCAATTTTTGAGGATCATCCTCTCCACACAGGCCACATTGTCCTCATTGGTCACATCTAACAGCCGTTCCAGCGAGCAATGGTTGCATAGAAGGAGTGGTGTCAGTTTACACTGCAACCATGCATTCATGGATCTCTTTTGCATTCTTACCTTCCTTGGTCAAAATTTTATCACTGCGCAGTGCTCAACCTTCTCTATTGTTGAAAAATTTGTGACTGATGATCTGCGATCAGCTACTGCTTCTTAAATAGATGAGGCAGGGGTGTGCAGCTGCAGGTTCTGACTTGTCATAACTTGTCCTAACACCTCCAAAAACAGCCATTCTCCTTCCTCTGTTTTGCCCTACCCATTCTCAAAACTCATTGACCGCCCCTACTATTTAATACCCTCAGCCTATCTTAATATTCAAGGTGCTTCAGGGAAGGTATTATTTTTGTTGCCCTCCTTTGTATTGACTCTAGAAGGTTGATATCATGTCTAAAATATGGTGACCATGCTTGTATACAGTAGTCTAAATGTGGCCTAACATACAATAACCTCTTTACTCTTGTAGCTAAAATTCCTGCTATTGTATCCTAGCACCCTATTTGCTCTATTTTTTGCCTCAATACACTGCTTTGAAAACTTCTGTGACCTATCTACTACTACACCTAAATCTATCTCATCCTCAACTGAATTCAGCCAATGCTCATTCATTTCAAAGCTAAATTCCTTATTATTCTTTTCCATGTTAAGAACTTTCAATTTTTTAAGGTTAAAAGTCATCTGCCACTTCTGAGCCAAAGCTAATAACTTATTTAAGTCACTCTGCACTTTAAAGCTACCCTCAACTTCTTTGATTAATGCTGCCAATTTAGTGTCATCAGCAAAAATTGACACTTTGCTATTTACAGCTCCTCAAGATCATTTATATAAACTATGAATAATAAAGGGCCTAGAATGGATCCCTGAAGTATGCTACTGATAATGTCCCTCCACTGTGACCTCACCCCATTCAGCACAACTTTCTGTTTCCTCTCTTTCAGCCAATCAGTTATCCAATTCAAAACTTTACCACATATCCCATGCATTTTTAATTTGTGACCTAATCTCCTATATAGAACCTTATCAAAAGCTAAATTACATCAACATTCTCTCCCTTTAAAGTGCAGAGTAACTTAAATAAGTTATTAGCTTGGGCTCCGAAGTGGCAGATGACTTTTAACCTTAAAAAATGCAAAGTTCTTAACATGGGAAGGGATAATAGGCAATTCAGCTATGAAATGGCTATGCATTGGTTGAATTCAGTTGAGGATCAAACAAACAAAACATTTATTTTGGATAAGTACATAAAAACTCTTTTGTGGCATAAAGGTAGAGAAATGATATACACATTTAATATTTATGCATAATATCCAGGATGCACAAAGATTGAAGGAGCTGTGTAAGCGTGCCCCTTACAAAAAAGTCATGTTTACATTTTCCATAAATCTTTTAAAAAAATTTAACATTCTTAGCAATTACTACAGATTCTGGTAGTTGATTCCAAATTGGCACAACTTTACATGCGAGGGAATATTTTCTACAATTTGTTCTAGCAAATTCAATATTTAATTTAAAGGAGTGTCATTTTGTTGGTCTGCGGTTTAAACTAAACATGGAGTCAAAGTCTATTTCAGCCAGCCTATGAATGATTTTATATAAATAGACTGGATCTGATTTTATTCTTCGTACTTCAAGTGATTCAATCTGGAGCAAATCGAGGCACCGGAGATACAGCGTATCTCTCATATTTGATAGTTTTTTTTGTAAATTTTCACTGTACTCTCTCAATACATTTAATATCCTTGATCTTTGAGGGGCTCCATATTTCGGTTGCTTTTTAATAATGGCCTTATGTAGGTTTTGAAAATAAAGAGTTGGAACTGCACATCCAAAGTAACAAAAGCTCTTTTGAACTGATATAACCAAAAGTATGCAATTCTCGCTACATTTGAGCAGTGGTGACTGAGTGAAAGATCATTTGTCATGCAGACTCCCAGATCTTGACAAAATTCCACATTACTGATGTGATTGTGTTAGATGAAGTAGTTGAAGTTCCTATTTTCGGGGCCTAAGTGGAGGACTTTGGTTTTTCTCAAGTTAATCCATAGCTGCCATGTTTCAAACCATGTTGTCATAGAGTTCAAGGCAATCCTGTATACTTAAACATTTCCTGTATAGTTTTGAATCGTCTGCATATAATGTGATTTGGGTCTGCTCACTGATAACGTCAGTTAGATCATTTATATAGATGATAAGCATTAGTGGACCTAATAATGTTCCTTGTGCTATTCTGCTCAACACATGCGACAGCTGCGATCTTTCATTATTTACTTTCACATTCTGGGTTCGACTCGATAAGTAGTTCTTCAGTAGATTAAGAGCTTGCCCTACAACTCCTATATGATTCAGTTTGTTTGGCCACTAGTTTTGAATGTACCACAGTATCAAATACCTTTTCCAGATCTACGTACATGACATCAACTAGTTCCTTATTATCCCTCATTTTGGCCACTAGTTTTGAATGTACCACAGTATCAAATACCTTTTCCAGATCTACGTACATGACATCAACTAGTTCCTTATTATCCCTCATTTTAGGCCAATCATCCCAACAGTGCATCAAGTAAGTTGTTGTTGACCGTCTTTTTAAAAATCTATATTGCTTTTCAGACATGACATTGTTCGCAAAAATATGGGATAGAAGTTGACTGTATAATTCGCTCAAACAATTTGCTCACTACGCTTGTTAAACATATGGGTCTGTACGAGCTTGGCATGCCGGCATCATTTTTAGGCTTGTATATACGGATAATTTCACCAGCTTTCCATTCATCTGGAATGGCTGCATTAGTCACACAGGCCTGAAACAGGATGGTTAGAGGAGGAATAAGGTGACAGAACAGTTCTTTGATGACTTAGGTGAATCATATCAGGACCAGGTGAGTTATTCAAGTTCATTGATCTTATCGCCACCACCACATCATTTTCCGTGATAGTGAATGTATCCATCATAGAATGAAGAATTAGGTCAGGCAGCTCTGGTATTGTGTTGTTATCTCTACTGAAAACAGAACTATATTGTTGAAAGGGACTCTGCCTTTCCCAAATTGTTTGTAATAAGCTCATCATTTACAAGATTTTGAACACCACTTTTATGCTTGGTGTCATTTTCTACAAATTTATAAAATTCTTGTAGCTTTGCTTGGCAATCACCAAATTTTTGTTTCTCATAATTACTGGAGGCAGTAAAAACAGCTTTATGAACCTGTTTATAATAGTTTCTATATTCATATAGTCTTCTTTCCATCTTGTTTTTCTGTACGAGTTTCTGTATGAGTTCCATTTGCACTTTTTAGTTTGTGTCATTGTTTTGAGCCTACGATTGAACCAAGAAGCATTCTTTTTTCTTATACACAAATTATAGGGATACATTCATTATACACATTATATATGATGTTTCTAATATTATCGCAAAGTGTATTACAGTTGTAGACATGCAGCAACAGTACTTGTTGCCATTGAATTGTTACCATGTGAGCTCTCATCAATTCCCAGTCTATATTTCTAAAATCGTGAATAAAATTGGCCTATCGGGAACATATGAAAAATTTGATAAAGATTTTAGAGGTAATATAGCAGTGATCACTGGTTGAGAAACAGACATGAACTGTCGTGTGGCTAATCACGTGTTCTCCAGCACTAAAACACAAATCCAATATATTTTCTTCTCGAGTAGGTTTACACAGATGCTAAATAAAATTGTTTTCAAGCACATATTGAGAAGGACTTATGAGTAGTAGTAGATAGTTCACTGAAGTTTTCAAAGCAGTGTATTGAGGCAAAAAATAGAGTAAATAGGGTGCTAGGATACATTAACAGGAATGTTAGCTACAAGAGTAAAGAGTTTATCCTTAAACTCTACAACTTGTATGTTAGGCCACATTTACAGTACTGTTACAAGCATAGTCACCACATCTTAGACATGACATCAACCAGCTATCAGTACAAAGGAACGCAACAAAAATAATACCTCCCTTGAAGCAGCTTGAATATGAAGATAGACAGAAAGTACTAAATATATTCTCCTTTGAGAGAAGAGATGTGGGGGGAGACATGATTGAGCTTTTTAAATTCTGTTCTGGGATGGATAAGTTGGATTTTAGAAAGTTATTTAAGTTGGAAGGTAGTAATAGGACTAGGGGTCACCACTCAAAAATTAAAAAACAGATGCAGGTTGGATGTTAGAAAATATTTTTTTACCAATAAAGGGCCATCAGAGACGGTAGACAGTCTAAACTTGAATGTATCAAATGCATATTAGATGATTTTATGGCGAGGGAGGGTTAACTTTGGGCGATATTCTGGACTCATTCATGTGGATACAGTTTTTGTTAAACATGTAGACGAGTGGCCCAGCCATAAAAAATTATTTTGGTGTAAATATTATCATTCACCCGTGTCTGAATATTCATGCGTGTTTGAGTTTTCTCCGAATGATAGCTGCCGCCATTTTTTTTGTATTAAAAAAAAGCCCCAAAGGTAAACAAACCAAAAATGCTGTTTACGTAGGCCATTTTTTTTACAAAATTGCCTGAAAAACAAACAAAACACACCGTTTCCGTACTTAATTGCAGTGGTTATACTTCCGAAATAGCAAAGAGGAAAGCCTATTTATTTTGCACCTCTGTGTCCTATTTGAAATCTAGCTGACTTGAATCACATTTTATTTTAGAGCATCTAAATTCAAACTGAGGGGTCATATCTAATGCCCGGCCACAAATGTCGCATTCGCTTTTAATTTTAACTAAATTATGAACATCCAAAAAGGTAAACAATTTATCTTCATCAGAAACTAGAGTTAATAATTCCGAAATGGAGGACCAACAAAATGCACAATTCGATACCAGTTTCACACTGCTTAAAAGATGTCTGTATGAGTCATTTGCACACTGTGTCTGTGTGACACACCACACTGCTAAAAAATGAGTAGTTCCTTTAAAATATTCAGTTAAATAGATTTAAATGTATATAAGGTAATAAAAATAGTAAAATGAGGAAAAATATATTAACAAATACAAATGACTCCAAATGAGGAAAATAAAAAGCTATTAAGTGGAGAAAAAATAAACATTGAAATCAAGCATTTCTGAAGTCATAACATAATGTAACAATTTCACGGATGACAAAGGCCACAAGGGCCTATCAAAGGTCATCCATATCTATCAAATCCCACCCACATAATGCATCCATAGAATTTTGTCAGATCATGCATCTACAATATACAATTTAACAATCCATAGGAATGTCCAACCATGCATCTACAATATATAATTTAAAGCCTCCATAGGAGTCTGTCAAAAACAAAATCAAAGTCCACCAAAATATACAATAAAAAGAAACTGCATCCACAGGAATGAGTCAAGAAACATATATACATACCAAAAAGTAAGAAATTAACCCTCCATCCCCATATAATCATCCAATCTGCGCTTGAAAACATTCAAGTTTGGGCTGTCTACAGTCTCGGGGGGCAAACTATTCCAATAATCCACCACTCTGTTAGTGAAAAAATATTTTCTAACATCCAGTCTGCACCTCTGTTTTTTTAATCTTTAAGTGGTGGCCTCTAGTTCTATTACTACCTTCTAACTCAAATAACTTGCTGAAATCCAATTTATCCATCCCAGAAAAGATTTTTAAAAGCTCAATCATAGCTCCCCTCACACACCTTCTTTCAAATGAAAACATATTTAATAACCTCAGTCTATCTTCATATTCAAGGTGCTTCTGGGATGGAATTATTTTTGTTGCCCTCCTTTCTACTGACTCTAATAAGTTTATATCATGTCTAAAATGTGGTGACCATGCTTGTATACAGTACTCTAAATGTGGCCTGACATAAGAGTTGTATGATTTAAGGATAACCTCCTTACTCTTGTAGCTAACATTTCTTTTAATGTAACCTAGCACCCTATTTGCTCTATTTTTTACCTCAATACACTGCTTTGAAAATTTCAGTGACCTATCTACTACTACTCCTAAGTCCTTCTCATCTTCAACTGAATTAAGCCAATACCCATCCATCTCATAGCTAAATTCCCTATTATCTCTTCCCATGTTAATAACTTTGCATTTATTAAGGTTAAAAGTCATCTGCCACTTCTGAGCCCAAGCTAACAACTTATTTAAAGCTACCTTCAACCTCTTTGACTACAGCTGCCAATTTAGTGTCATCAGCAAAAATTGACACTTTGCTATTTACACCTTGCCCAAGATCATTTACATAGATTATAAATAATAAAGGACCTAAAACTAATCCCTGAGGTACCCCACTAATAACATTCCTCCACTCTGACCTCACTCCATTCAGTACAACTCTGTTTCCTATCTTTCAGCCATTCAGTTATCCAATTTAAAACTTTCCCACATATTCCATGCAGCTTCAATTTATGAACTAGTCTTCTATGTGGAACCTTATCAAAAGCTTTGCTGAAATCTAAGTAGATCACATCAACTTTCTCACCCCTATCTAATTCTTTAGTTACATAATCCATAAAATCCAGTAAATTAGTTAAACACGATCTACCTTTTCTAAAACCATGCTGAGCATCATTAATTAACCTGCTACTCTTTAGATGATCAGAAATTCCTTTCTTAACCATCTTCTCAAGAATTTTACAGGCTATAGAAGTTAAGCTTACCAGCCTAAAGTTATTTGGGTCCTCTTTGCTTCCCTTTTTAAAAATTGGCACTACATTTGCCAATTTCCAATCATTTGGTATTTCTCCAGACTCTAGTGATCTAATAAATATCTTCTTAAGAGCTACTGCAATACTTTCTACACCTTCTTGAGTATCCTAGAATGAATGTTGTCAGGGCCAGATGCCTTACTAGTATTTAACTGCATTATAAGCCCTTTAATTTCTTCTCTATCTATATTAATAGAATTTATCACTAGTTCCCTTGACTTAGAATTATCATCAATTAATCTAACTGGTTTCTCTTCTATGAATACTGGAGCAAAATGATCATTAAGGACCTCTACTATTTCCTCATCAGATTCTTTCAAAACCCCTTCATATTTAATAGGCCCTATTTTATCACTGTTAGATTTATTATTGATTCTATAATAGCTAAAGAATATTTTAGGATCTTTATTATTATTTTTAGCTAAATTAATTTCGGCTGTCCTTTTGGTCTTCTTGAACCATGTTTAATATAGTCTTAAAAAATCCAACATCTCATAAGTATTCTTTCCATGGAATTCTATATCCCACCTAATCTGATTTAGCATGATGCATAATTTATCGTAATCTCCCCTAGAAAAATTTGGAATTTTTGTGGAGTTTGTCATTGCTCTACCCTTAACTATTTGCAAATTAAACCGAACCATCTGATGATCAACGTTTCCCAATGATTCCCCTACACTCAATCCTTGAACTAAGTGATCATCATTTGAAAGAATTAGATCTAATATATTGGCACCCCTTGTTGGCTTATTAACAAATTGGGTCAAAAAGTTATCCTCAAAACACTCCATAAACTTACAATTTGCTCTATCTCTTCCTATCATATTTTCCCAGTCTACAGAAGTTAAATTAAAGTCACCAATAATAACTATCTTCTTTGCATCCTTTACTTATTTCCCTATTCATTAACTCATCGATACAATCAGGCTGTCCTGGTGGTCTATAAAAAGCTCCCAAGTGTATTTTCCTATTTTTACCAACCTTAATATCTATCCATAATGATTCACCTTCTCCTTGCTTTATAGAGATTTAGATTTGAAGAAATACTATTTCTGATATAAATAATCAACCCACCCCCAGTCCTATCTCTCCTTTGACTAATGTACATAGTATAACCTAGTTCAAATTCACTGAAATTATCATTAAATATATTTTCATTAACCCATGATTCAACTATACATATTATATCTATATCTTCATGAATGATATAACTAAATAATTCATCCTTCTTATTTCTAAGACTGTGAGCATTTGTGTAAAGACAACTCAGCCCACAGGATATTCATAGTGTGGTCCCCCCTTTGTGTTTACCACCACATAAGCCGTCCCCTTAAATCTACAGCAAAAACGTGAAACATTTTGGAACACGGACGAAAATAGTACATCTTATCGGCCGGGGCGTTCGTCTACATATTTACCCAGTTTTTTATTAGGTAAACATGTAGATTGGTGGCTCATCTGAAAAAGTGGATTTTTATTTGTTTATATTTCGTTCACCCTTGCCTGAATATTCATGCGCGTTGGAGTCATATTTGAAATATACCCAAGACAATATTTTTTTAGAAAAATGCCCAAAACTAACCAAATAAAAAATTCATTGAATCTCAGGATCATCGTAGGGTGGTATCCCCATTGTATTTACCCCCACATGAGTCATCTCCTTAAATTTACTCCCAAAATGTGAAACATATTGGAACAGACAAAATAGTTTACGTCCCATCGTTTGAGCCACCAATCTACATATTTACATTTTATTATTGTATATTATGATTGAATTTGGATTTTGATGAGTCTTGATGATGATGCTTTTTGTTTTCTACACATTCCTGTATATGGTTTGAATTGTATATAGTAGATGCATGATCGAACACAATCCTATGGATTGTTTAATTTGTGTATTGTAGATGCATGATCTAACACAATCCTATGGATGCATTTTGTGGGTGGGTTTTGACAGATGCAGATGCCCTTTGATAGGCCCTTGTGGCTTTTTTCATCCGTGAAATTATGTTATGTTATGAGCCCCCTAGACTCTCATGGGCCTTCAATCAATTCAAAACAATGGAGTCAAAAAGAGGCTAGGAAAATAGCAATAAAAATCGTGTGAAAAATAATCTGCCACTAAACTTAACAATTACCGAGATTTCGATGTAAATTGGCTTACTTGTAACAAAATTTTAATTTATTCACGATTTAGATATCACAATAAATTTTGATACACACTTAAGCTCTATGTTGTTGGTGTTGTTGATTTGGTCTGCTTGGATGGTAGTCACATGAGCCCTGCTGCAAGTAGTTTGTTGCATGTAGGTTAATTGGTCAAGTTATTTTAGATGGTACTTAATTAGTAATACTTGTGACTTAAGTTTATTGCTCATATTCTTGAGAGCTGTCCACTGTTGGTGATGAATTTTGCCGTCTCATTAAGGATTTGTTGATGGATGGGGGGGGTCAAAACCTGCTCCATCTAGCAGGATTCCCAGGCTTGATAGGAGGGCCCTCAGTGTGATACGGAGGCTGTAGAAGCGATGGCAGTATAGCAGGAAGTGTTCCACTGTCTCCTCCTGATTCTGGCACCACCTGCAGTATGGGGAGTCTGTCAAGCAAAGTTTGTACCTGTGCCTGTTCAGGCCACAGTGTCCAGTCTTCAGGCGGAATAGGGCCACATCCAGGCGACGGTGCTTGTGGTGGCTACACGGTGCAGGAGAGGTGTTGCTGCAGATTTGTCCAAGGCTGGTGTCTTGTAGCACAAGTCTAAGTTCGGTGTCCCACTTCTTTTTTATCTCTTTCCTGGTAAGAGTTCAGGCATCATGGTATTCAAGTTAGAGAGGTTCCTCTGTGTCTGGAAGCACCTCCCTTGTGGCTTGATCAACAATTTCGTTTCCCTGAATTCCAACATGTGACGGAACCCATTGCAATGTGATCTGCCATCCTCCTTTTTTAAGGTGGTGTGGTTGTGCCTGTATCTTGTGCACCAGGGTAGTGTAGGTGCATGTGAGCCTATTGGTAATTAGTGCCAGACTAGTTTGGGAGTCGGTGTAGATCACCACCTTGTCAGTTGTTATAAGGTTGATGTTGTCCAGGGCACACAGGATGGCATGGAGTTCCGTGGCTATATTAGAGTGGCTGGGTGGTAGCCTCCAGGTTCTGCCTGTTGAGGAAAAGTTGCTGGGCAAGTTGGGGTGGATCCATTCCCTTATGGAACTTGAGGTCTAGGTGGAGGGAGATTTGGGATGCAAGATCGTACTGTGGTGGAATTGGTGAGACAGCTGAGTTTGGGCCTGGTACGTGGGGCAGATTTTCACATGGTGGGTGTGGTCCAGTGGCAGGAGTCCTGATTCCACGTGGAGGCAGGGGATGAGTGTGGATATAAATGCCCCAAGAGCTATACTCAGTGCAGTGTTCTGCACAGTATCCAGCTTTTTTTTAGGTTGGTAGGTGAAGTGGATCCATAAATGGCCGCCCCATATTGTAATTTGCTGAGGATAAAGGTTCTATACAGCATAAGGAGTGTATCCCTGTCAGCTCCCCAGCTGATCCCTGAGACCCGCTTCATGACGTCCATGCGCTTGAGGCAGGCAGTGCGGAGGTATGTGATGTGCTGCTTGAAAGTGAGGATGGGGCCATCAAAAACTAGGCCTAAGAGACTATGTGATGTGACATATGGGATGGCTGCCCTTTCTATGGTGATTGTTGGTAGCTGGGGAGTCCTCTTCTTTGTGAAACACATGGTGGCTTTTCTGTGGATTTATCTTCAGGTCCCATTGTGTTGTCCACTGGTATAACAAGTTTATTGTTTCTTGCAACCCCTCTTGTGCCTGTAGAAGTGTATCAGCTCTGTGCAGTATGGTGATGTCATCTGCATAGACTAACAGGGTGGACTGTGATGTTGGGATGTCTCTCATCAGGATGTTAAAGAGTGTGGGGCTCAGGACTGATCCTTGTGGTATGCTACGCTGGAGTGGGTGTGGTGAGGAGGAACTGTTTTCCACAGCAACTGAAAATGTCCTGAGGGTAAGGAAATCCTGGAATCATCTTAGGGGGCCACCATTCAATCCCATTATTGACAGTTTCTGAAGTATTACCCCATGCGATGCTGTGTCAAATGCTCACTGCAGGTCGATGAAAGCTGTGAGGAGGACGGTTCGGGTCTGGTAGGCTCTCCTGATGTTATGTTCCATGATGAGGAGGAGGTCCTCTGTGCCTCTCTGAGGGCGGAAACCAAACTGGTATACTGGAAGAAGGTTGTGTTCCAGCCACCAGGTAAGACGGGTGTTGATCAGCCTCTCCATCAACTTGCCCAGACATGAGAGAAGACTGATGGGCCTGTAGGAGTTGGGGAGCTTTGGATCCTTGCCTGCCTTGGTATGGAGATC
Source organism: Ceratothoa steindachneri (assembly GCA_963969495.1). Lineage (NCBI taxonomy): Eukaryota > Metazoa > Arthropoda > Malacostraca > Isopoda > Cymothoidae > Ceratothoa > Ceratothoa steindachneri. The sequence continues at coordinate 19,627,209 of OZ018334.1, forward strand.
AGCATTGCATGCTTCCACACTGTTGGGAATGTTCCTGAAGTCCAGCTTTGGTTGAAAAGTGTGAGGAGCTGGGCACGTGTTGTGTTGGGAAGGTTGGTGATGAACTCATTAGGCACTTGGTCTAATCCCACTGCCTTCCCTTTTTCCAGGTTCTTTATTGCACAGTCCAGTTTGTGGAGGGTGAGTGGAGATGACATGCTTGTTGAAGCATGCAGAATTTCTGGTGTTTGGGGTGGAGCCAAGAAAACAACAGAGTCTGGGAGGCCATAGATGGTGTTGTAGTGTGCAGCCAGTAGTTCCGCGTGTTCAGATGGATGTAGGACTCTTGTGTCTGGACCTCTTAGGGGGAGAGAGGAAGGGGTGGGTCGACCAGACATGGCATGGATGAATTTAAATGTTTGAGCTGGACTGCTACAGAAGGATAGAGATGAACAATAGGTGATCCATGAGGCCTTTTTTGCATGAGTTATTGTTTTTCTCTTGACCGCGGCGAGTCTGCGATATGTGATTTGGTGGTGTAGACAGGGACACTTCCTCCAGGCTCTTCGCTGATCACGTACCGCCTTCTCACAGAGTTCGTTCTACCAGGGGACTCGAGGATAGGGTTTGTATGTACCGTTTGATTTTTTGAAGTGTTTGTGGCCTATTTCAGTCAGCTGTGTTGTTAGGTCAGCTGCCATGCTGTCAGTGCTTGGGGATGTGGGAGTTTGTATTGTGGCGGCATCTGCATTAAAAGCTTCCCATTTTCCTGTATTTAAGAGCCAGCATGGTCTCAGGGAGATGGATGAACACTGGGAGGTGGTCACTACCCATGTATGGGCCTACTTCAACTTCTGCATCACTGAATAGCCCACTTCCCAGGCAGAGGTCTAGGGTAGAGTGGGTGCCCCTGAACGGATCAATCCTTGTGGGTAAGCCTGGAGGAGTGAGGAGGGTTAGTGGTAGGGTGAGCAGTGAATTAAAGAGGGAATGACCCGTGGAGCTTATGGTGCTTGAGGGAAATACACGGTTGCCAGTGTGGGAGTCTTGCATTGAAGTCCGCCATGACTAGTGTTGGTGGGGTTAGCTGGTTGAAGTAGTGAGCGAGTTCTGCTGTTACATCAGTGCATGGGTTATAGCATATAAATATGGTGGCCCATCTCCTGTTCAAAGATATTTGCACTGCCATGGTTTCAAGTATTCCTCCCGGGAATTGCTGCAGTGGGAATTCTGCATATGCCATCTTCTTGTGGGTAAGTAGGACAAGCCCTCCACCTTGCCTGTTTTGACGGTCCTTCCTATGGATGTTGTAGCCCTGGAATGATATACTGAGGTGGTGTTGGAGCCATGTCTCACAAATTCCTATTAGTAGCGGTTGGCACCGTTTTGTCTGCAGTTTGACATCTGCCAGCTTGCAGGAAAGTAAGGGAGCATTCCAAAATATGATGGTGTTTTGCTGATATGCCATGATTACTGGGTGAATATAGCAAAAAGGGCAGGGATGAGATGGCGGAGGATTGATAATATGGAGCAGCCTTGTTGGTAGAGTGAATAACCTTTTTGGAATATGTTGATAAGTGAAGGGACCAGTAACCACCAGTCGATGTCTGCCGAGTCGCCTGTCTTCTCCGGCATTCAGGTGCGGGACTGGTCCTAGATTTAGTTCCTGTAACTTTTTCAGCATACGTTTGATAAGTGGGTTGTTCACTTTTCCTGGTGGTAAGTGGGGTGGACCTCAATGTCAGCAAATGGATGGTGTGCACTGGAGAGAACGTGCTGGTGGGCCGGTGTGTTGCCTGTAAAACGCCGGTGTGCTTGGGGGTGGCGGAGGTGGTGTGTGTGTGTCAGTGTGCTGAGAGGTTGTGGCGTCTGCCTCGCATGTGTACTGATCCTCATCTATCGTGTCATTAAGGATAGCGAAGGAATTATTTAGAATCAAAGTGGTAGGCACTTTGTTCGGTGCAGCAGGACGAGGGATGCGAGTTCTTTGGGTGCATGTACTGGTGTTAGATTGTGTGTTTGGGGAAATGGGCTTTGGTCTGATTTGTTTGACTTTTGTGTCCTCTCTGTTCACTTTTTGTTGTCTGCAGTGTTCATTAATCTCTTCTGCCTTCAGCAGTGCTGGACAGTTCTTGCTTAATAAACGGTGATCTTCCCGGCAGAAGTAACAGTATGGGGTGTTCATGCACTGATTCCCCTCTGGTGTCTTGAAGGGATGGTAGCCACTGCAGTTATTGCATCTGACTTTGTACCTGCAAGCTAGTGCTCTGTGGCCAAACTGATAGCATCTGCGGCACCGGAGGGCTGGTAATTTGAATTTGGTCACATTCTTCACTTGGTGCCCCAGTGCTATTTGCCTGGGGAGCTGAGTGCCCTGGAAGGCCAGCCTGAAGAATCTGGACCCATCTGCTCGCGGTGGTAAGGGTAGGACCTCCTTGAGAGCGACACCAACATGGTCAAGGAAGTCAAATTCTTCAGCCAGGTTCTCGGCAGTGTACTGGGGGCTGAATAGTCCCACTTTACCATACAGCAAGCTGGAGTTGAGCCTCTGGACTCCCAGCACTGCACCCTCCATGGGCCAAGGGTGGTGATATCTTCTAGTCTGCATGCCAGCTTGTTCAGGCCATCACGGGTCACCTCCAACCATATAGCCTGGCCAGTGCCCAGCTCCCTGACTTAGCCTTGTAGTATGTATTTCCCCAGCGGGGATTCATTAAGGGCCCTGGTCAGGGCTGTTGGGTGGGCGGTCAGCATCTTACCTTCAGGGGACTTTATGTAAATTTTTACATTTGTCTGTTCTTCATCTGGTCCACCCTCTCTTGGCTGGTCACCGTCATGGTAATCTACCCTTACTGGCTGTGGTAGAGGCTGGTTTGCTTTCCTGGCAGATTTGGAGGTGGGTGGTTGATGGTCAGTCTTTGACTGACCTTCGAACAGGTAGCATGTGTTTTGTAGAGCTCTCGGAATATTTTAATTATTTGCCATACTTTGGTATATGACATAGTAAACAAATATTAAGTTATTAGATCGTATAATTGGTTAATATAACGAAGTTAAATTGTGGTTCTTTTGTTTTGGTGAGAAAGTGACTTTTGTTTACTTGGGTGGCCATCTTGATTAGCAGGTTTTAAACTTGAGCGCACAAATTCGGGTCAAATTCTTATTGTTCATAAGTTTTTGTTTCTATTATTGTTCTTGTTGTATGCCTTTTGAAAGTAATGTGTATGTAGTGTGCGATGTCTGTGGTGTAGAGAGGAGAGTCAATATGTCTGAGTGCTGTGAATGTGCTTTGACTGAGGAGGTGAGTCGATTACGTGCAGAATGCTTGAGACTGAACGATTTAGTGTCTGAAGTGAGAAGAGATGCAAGTGTACATTTGAAGAGTCAGATTGGGACCAGGAGGGAGGAAGTTAGGCCTAGAACAGGAACTGGAGAGAAAGAAGTAAGTGATGATGAGTGGTGGGCGAAAGTGAACAGAATAGATAAGTTAGGACAGGTTAGGTGTGTGAATGAGAGGGACATGGAACCTGTTAGGCTAACAGATTTGATGCCCTGAGAGAGGAAGAATTTGAAAGAGATTTGTCTGGTGTGGCTGTGCCTGAAAGTAGAATAGGAGGTCTAGTGAGTGAGAGTAGGAGGGAGGGTAATACTAGACCTAGAGAGAATAGGAGAATGACTGAGGTGATTGTGATGGGTGACTCTCAGATTAGGTATTTAGATAGGAAGTTGAGTGAAAGTAAATGGAAGGGAGTGAGAGTTTGTCTGCCAGGTGTTGGTGTAAATGATGTGTGTGAGACGTATGATAGGTTGGTGTCTGGGCGTGAGAGGGAAGCAGTTGTGATTACACGTCGGAGTAACCGATGTAAAGAGGGTGGGTACTTTTGAGTTACGATAGCGGTATAAAAAGCTGATTGAAAGGATGTGTGAAAGTAGAGTAAAAGGCGTTGTTTCAGGTCTGCTTCCGAGAATGGATGTGGGGATGGAATGGTTGTCTCATGCAATGGGGTTGAATAAATATGTGAAAAGGTTGTGCGAGGAGTCAGGATTGGTGTTTGTAGATGTTTGGAGTGGGTTTTGGGGAAATAAGGGTTTGTATGCGATGGATGGACTCCATATGAGCTGAGATGGGGTTGAGGTTTTGTGGCGGGAATTAGATAGTGTTATTAGGTCTTTAGAGGCAGGAAACTAGGTTTTGATAGTGGTCAGGGAAATTTAATGGCTCAAAGTGAAGCAGGGAAAGGAAGCAAACACAGATTTGTAGAAGGTAGGCAGGCTAATGGAAGTGCTTTAGGGTTAAATTACTTGAGTAGTGATAGTAGTCAGGGAAATACAAGAGTACAGGGTCGGAGGTTTTTTTTTTTTGTTGTTTTTAAGAGCTCATCTGGCGGCTGCCTACTTGGGCATTAGTCGCCGTATTAAAACTGGCCTAGTTCTAGGCTACTTTAAAATAAAATTAAAGAGAAAAAAAAACAACACCCCAAAAGGGGGAAAGGAAGCAAGCTGGTGCGTCGGCAAGAGGTCCCCCCGGCGCAGGAGCGTGCAACTAAAGGAAAAAAAAACAAAACAAACCTTGCTTAAATAATAGGGAGAAGGCCGGCCTCCCCCAAGAAGTCAACAAGTCAGTGAGCACGAATCTGAACTGAGCACAAGGGACAGGCGGTAGCGACCCCGCCCATCCCGGTACTGGGACAGGTATCGTGCGCGAAGATCACCCAGACTGGGACATTCGACAAGAATGTGCCGAACAGTCTGGGGGACGACGCAGTCGTTGCAATAGGGCGCAGGCGAACGCTCCATCAAATAGCGATGCGTTACACGAGTGTGTCCGATTCGGAGATGGCAGAAAGCAACCTGAAGCCGCCGCGGCATTGGATGATAGGTCCATGGGAACAGTCGCGGCGCAATGGCATGCAACTTTAGGTTCCCTTCGACCGTCTCCCATCTTCTTTGCCAAGCAGTCCGAAGAACTGCCCGTATTCCTGCCATGTAGTCGGTGTGAGGAAAAGCGAAACGCTGGTCCGGTCGCAGAGTCCTCGCGGACTCTTTGGCGCGCTCATTCCCCGCAATTCCTACATGTCCAGGAACCCAGCAGAAGATAATCTCGACATCTGCCCGGCTCGCCAAAACCGTGGCATCACGGATATCGCGAACCAGGGGATGCAGAGATTCTAATGCCCCGAGAGCACTCAGGGCACTTTGTGAGTCGCTATAGATCCCAATCCGGTCTCTGAACCGGGCACGTCGCGTAATCTCCCGTACCGAGTGGTGTATTGCCACCAGCTCAGCCATGAAGACAGACGCAGCGCCTGGTAGAGCCCCGCTGACTTCAAACAGAGGGGATACGGCGTGAAAGCCGACCCCCTCTTGGGACTTGGAGCCATCCGTATACACTGGCACGGTTCCAGCGTGACACGATGTGTGCTCCAAAAAGGTCAAGCGCAATACTCCCGGCACAGTACAAGCTTTGGGAGCAGAGGTGTGGCGACAAATAGCCAAATGTGGTACCCTCCAGGGTGGCATCCTGGGCAGAACCAGGGGCGCCACCGGCCCGAGAGCTATATCTAGCTCTCGGAGTTTCCTAGCCTTAAACCCAAAGGGCTTAGGGTATGACTGGCCAGGGTCGGAGGAAGGAGAGAAAGGAGATGCAGAGGAGATAGGCCCTCAGGTGCTTCAGGGATAGGTGGGCTGAGTTGTCTTTACACAAATGCTCGTAGTCTTAGAAATAAGAGGGATGAATTATTTAGTTATATCATTCATGAAGATATAGATATAATATGTATAGTTGAATCATGGGTTAATGAAAATATATTTAATGATAATTTCAGTGAATTTGAACTAGAAGGTTATACTATGTACATTAGTCAAAGGAGAGATAGGACTAGTGGTGGGTTGATTATTTATATCAGAAATAGCATTTCTTCAACTAACTCTATAAAGCAAGGAGAAGGTGAATCATTATGGATAGATATTAAGGTTGGTAAAAATAGGAAAATACACTTGGGAGCTTTTTATAGACCACCAGGACAAACTGATTGTATCTATGAGTTAATGATTAGGGAAATAAGTAAAGGATGCAAAGAAGATACAGTTATTCTTGGTGACTTTAATTTAACTTCGGTAGACTGGAAGTGCCAATATATTAGATCTAATTCTTTCAAATGATCATCACTTAGTTCGAGGATTGAGTGTAGGGGAATCATTGGGAAACGGTGATTATCAGATGGTTCAGTTTAATTTGCAAATAGTTAAGGGTAGAACAACGAGAAACTAAAAATTCGAAATTTTTATAGGGGAGATTACGATAAATTATGCAGCATGCTAAATCAGATTAGGTGGGATATAGAATTCCATGGAAAGAATATTTATGAGATGTGGGATATTTTTAAGACTATATTAAACATTATTCAGGAACAGTGTATTCCAAGGAGGTCTATTAGGAAGAAATGTAGGAAACCATTATGGTGGAATCAAGAAATATCTAATCAAGTTTCAGAGAAAAAAAGGACATACCAGAGATTATAAAGTGAGAGTAGTTTAGATAATTTAAAACATTATAGGTCAACCAGAAATGAACTAAATAAGTAAGATTATTAAGAAGACTAAAAAGGACAGCAGAAATTAATTTAGCTAAAAGTAATAATAAAGATAAAAAAAAATTCTGTAGCTATTATAGAATTAATAATAAATCTAACAGTGATAAAATAGGGCCTATTAAATATGAAGGGGTTTTGAAAGATACCTATATTTAAGAAAGGGGATAAAACAAATATGTCTAATTACAGACCAGTAAGTTTGACATCAGTGGTAGGGAAAATGATGGAATCTATTATAGCAAGGAATATTAGAGATCACTTGGATATGCATAAGTTGATAAAAGAATCACAGCATCGCTTTAGTAAGGGTAAATCCTGTCTGACTAATTTGCTGTATGAAGCAACAGATAATGATGAAAACTATGATATTTTATACTTGGACTTTATTAAGGCTTTTGATCGAGTGCCACACTAACGACTTCTGAGCAAAGTTAAAGCACACAGGATCGATGGAAGTATATTTAGGTGGATTGAGTCATGGCTTGGTGACAGACAGCAAAGAGTTAGTATAGATGGAGTTAAATCTGGGTGGGGGTGTGTTAGCAGTGGAGTTCCGCAAGGATCTGTTTTGGGTCCCTTGCTATTCTTAATTTATATTAATGATCTTGACATAGGTATAAGTAGTGACCTGAGTAAATTTGCTGATGATACTAAGCTAGGTAGGGCCATTAGGGCTGATTCTGATGCTGATGTAATGCAGGAGGAATTGACCATTCTGTCCAATTGGGCCGAGAAATGGCAAATGAAGTTTAACATAGACAAATATAGTGTACTTAGTATAGGTAGAAATAATCCATTTAATAGTTATAAATTAAATGGCAGAATTTTAGGGAGGACCGATTGTGAGAGGGACTTGGGTATTTTGGTAAGTTCAGACCTTCGTCCTAGAAAGCAATGCCTAAATGCTAAGAATAAAGCTAATAGGATATTGGGATTCATTAGGAGGAGTATAAGCAATAAGAGTGCTGAAGTCATTCTAAAACTGTATCTGGCGCTAGTTAGACCTCATCTAGACTATGGAGTACAATTTTGGTCACCATATTATAGGAAGGATATTGATTTGCTTGAGTCTGTGCAGAGAAGGATGACAAAGATGATTGGTGATTATTGTCTCCACTAACTGATATCATTGAATCTATTCCTGAATTAATTTCATTCCCTGGTTTCTGTACAACTGCCTCCAGATAATTTGCTCTTCTAAAGTCAGGAATTTTAACATTGTTCATGCTACTATCAATACCATTCCATTTCATCTTGAATCTAATTTCACAATGGTCACTATTACCCAAATTTCCTCCAACCTCAGTATCCTTAATAACTTCTTCCCTATTTGTCAGAACTAAATCCAGTATATTATTACCTCTAGTGGGTTCGTTAATAATCTGCCTCAGAAAATTATCTTGGACAACATTCAAAAATTCCTCAGCCTCCTGATCACCCACAAGAGCTTCCCAGTCTATATTTCTGTAATTAAAATCGCCCATTATACACACATGCTTACTTCTATATGCCCGTTCTATCTCCTGCCACAGAAGATTTGAAGCTTCCTTACTAAGATTTGGTGGTCTGTATAATAATCCTATGATCCTATGACAAGCTTGTTTTTACCTTCCTTTACATTTAGCCATAATGACTGTGTTATCATCTAATTTAATTGTAATGTTTACACAACACTGGAGATTATCTTTAATATAAATAATAACCCCTCCTCCTCTCTTCCTATTCCTATCTGTATGGAACATGTTAAAGCCCTCAATCTCAACCTCAGGTTTAAAGTGATTACCTGCAAAATCAAGCCATGACTCTGTTATCGCAATTATATCAAAATTCTCTTCACTCGCTAACGCTCTTAAGAGATCTATCTTATTCCTTATACTCTGACCATTTGTGTAGTATATTTTTAAGGTTTTTTTATTATTCCCATCTTCATTGCATTGTGCTTTTTTATTCCTAGTTATCTGCTCATTCACTTGTGCATTAGTCCCCCTATAACGCATCAGTATGCTCTCTCCCCTAGCTATTCCTCTATCTCTGCATCCCTTCCATTTCCTACACCTGCCCTCTATTCCTGTTATTCCCTTACCTCTAACAGCTTCTAGTTTCCCACTCGTAAGGACCTAATCACACTATCCAGCTCCCCCCATAGAACCTCAACACTTGCCCAACTAAGATGGAGCCCATCCATTGCATACACCTCCTATTCCTGTAAAACCCTCCCCAGACATCTACAAACACCAATCCTAGCTCCTCACACAGTCCTTTCACAAATTCATTCAAACCAATTGCACGCGACAACCATTCTACCCCCACATCCAATCTTGAAAGCACACCAGAAACAACACCTTTTACCCTGCTTTTACTCATCCTTTCAACTAACCTTTTATACTGCTCATGTAACTCACATGTACCCACCTTCTTTACATCATTCACTCTCACATGCATAATCACAACTGCATCCCTCTCACACCCAGAAACCAGCCTATCATACCCCTCACAAACATCACTTACACCAGCACCCGGCAGACAAACTCTCATTCCCTTCCACTTGCTATCACTCAACTTCCTATCTAAATACCTAATCTGAGAGTCACCCATCATTAGCACCTCAGTCATTCTCCTATTCTGTCTTGGCCTAACATTACCATCCTTCCTGCTCTCAGTCACACTACCACCCGTCCTGCTTTCATCCACAATCACACCAGGCAAATCACTTTCAAACTCTTCCTCTTTCAGGACATTGAATCTGTTAGTCAACCTATCAGGTTCTATATCCCTCTCATTCACAGACCTAACCTGTCCTAACTTATCTATCCTATCCGTTTTCACCCACCATTCATCATCACTCACAACTTCCACACTGTTCCCAGTCCTAGCCCTATCTTCCACCCTCTTAGCACTAATCTCACCCTTCAATCGCACACTTGCATCTCTTCTCACCTCAAACACCAAATCATTCAACCTCTTACATTCCCCACTCAACTTCCTAACCTCCCCTTCCAGAAAGCAAACACCGCATTCAGTTACATTCACTCTCCTTTCAACTCTACATGCATCACACACCACATACACACTACTTTCAAACAGGATGCTCTCACCATCTATACAAACAGCCATACTCTCAGAAATTTACAAGGAAAAAGTTAACACTCACCCAAAAAAAAATTCGGTAATACTTCAGATTCGTGGCGCACGGTAGATGGCGCTGTTAGTCGGCTACAATTTTGGGCTACAGCATATCTCTTATGACGTCAGACGGTAGCCTCAGATATGACCAATCACGGCATTATATTGTTTTGTTGTTTTGGGGATTTGTAACTTTTAGTTTGTATTATTTACTAAATATCTGCGCCTCTGCTTGTTTATAGTTTTTTCTAAGTTAGGTAAGGTTTCTTGATGTCTTTTATTGTTTTTTTTTGTTTTTGTATATTTTGTATTGTTACGAACGATAACAGCTTCTTACTGGCAACGTCGTAGCTTATAACTATGACCCGTTTTTCAAAAAAAATTTTGTAGTTATGTCGTCTGCGTGCTCTACTTGTGCTTCGTCATTATTCGAATTTGGCTTTATTTTGCATAACCGCGAAAAACTTTTAGATTATCTAGAGGCTCATAAATTAATTAAGAAAACTATAAAATGCCCAAAATACAGTGCGAATTTACATTTTTCGGAAAATTTACTGTTTCGTTGTGATAAGTTCTATTTAAACGAAAACGGTAAACATTCTGCTGGCTATCTCGCAACCGCTCTTTTCGTGAAGAAATTTTCCAGTATCAAAGAGCGGTTCCACGAATTTCTGCTAGCCATAGCAGAATTATACCCGCCCGCTTGAAGTTAGTATTGTTTGTCTTTAGGTTACGTTTTTTCTGCCAGTAAAAAGCTGCTCGTGGGGGAGTAAGCACTGCAGGGGACCACCCTACGATGACCCTGAGTTTCAATCAATTGGGGGGGGTCTGGGGGGCGCAGCCCCCCAGTATATACTTATGCCAAAAAATATTACGCCGATATTGTTCACATCTGACGCTACCGTCTGACGTCATAAGAGATATGCTGTAGCCCAAAATTGTAGCCGACTAACAGCGCCATCTACCGTGCGCCACGAATCTGAAGTGTTACCAAAAATTCTTGCTCAGGATTGCTGCCAGTTATCTTCCCCAAAAGTATTAATCACTAATGTATTTATTATACAGGGATTAATGTATTAAATAAATACAAGAAAAATTACACACCCAAATCAGTATTATATCCCATTTGAAAGAAGGTGTGTGAGGGGAGATATGATTGAGCTTTTTAAAATCTTTTATGTGATGGATAAATTGGATTTCAGCAAGTTATTTGAGTTAGAAGGTAGTAATAGAACTAGAGGCCACCACTTAAAGATTAAAAAACAGAGGTGCAGACTGGATGTTAGAAAATATGGTAATACTTCAGATTCAAGGCGCACGGTAGATGGCGCTGTTAGTTGGCCACAATTTTGGGCTACAGCATATCTCTTATGATGTCAGACGGTAGCGTTATATTTTTTTTGTTTTTGGGGGGATTTGTAACTTTTAGTCTATTATTTACTAAATATCTACGGTCTGCTCGTATATAGTTTTTTTCTAAGTTAGGTAAGGTTTCTTGATGTCTTTTATTGTTTTTTGTTTTGTTTGCATATTTTTTGTTTACTGCGAACGATAACAGCTTCTTCCTGGCAACATCATAGCTTATAAATAGAACCCGTTTTGCAAATGTTTTTCTTTCGTTATTGTGTTTTCGTGCTCTCCATGTGCTTCTTTGTTATTCGAATTCGGCTTTTCTTTGTATGATCGCGAAAAACTTTTAGATTATTTAGAGGCGCATAAACTAATCAAGAAACCTATAAAAGTTAGAATTGGTTGTTATTAGGTTAGGTTTTTCTGCCAGTAAAAAGCTGCTGGGGAGAAAAAAAACCCAGTAAATTCAAGGGGACTGCTCGTGGGGGAGATATCACTGCAGGGAGACCACTCTGCGATGATCCTGAGTTTCAATCAATTGGGGGGGGTCTGGGGGGCGCAGCCCCCCAATATATACTCATAAAAAAAATATTACCCTGATATTGTTCACATCTGAAGCTACCGTCTGATGTCATAAGAGATATGCTGTAGCCCAAAATTGTAGCCGACTAACAGCGCCATCTACCATGCGCCCCGAATCTGAAGTGTTACCGAAAATATTTTTCACTAACAGAGTGGTGGATTATTGGAATAGTTTGCCACCTGAGACTGTAGACAGCCCAAACTTGAATGTTTTCAAGCGCAGATTGTATGATTATATGGGGATGGAGGGTTAATTTCTTACTTTTTGGTATGTATATATGTTTCTTGACTCATTCCTGTGGATGCAGTTTCTTTTTATTGTATATTTTGGGGGACTTTGATTTTGTTTTTGACAGACTCCTATGGAGGCTTTAAATTATATATTGTAGATGCATGGTTGGACATTCCTATGGATTGTTAAATTGTATATTGTAGATGCATGATCTGACAAAATCCTATGGATGCATTATGTGGGTGGGATTTAATGGATACGGATGACCTTTGATAGGCGCTTGTGGCTTTTGTCCTCCGTGAAATTAGGTATGTTATGTCACATACGGCTTCCGCCTCCAGGGGTCGCTTAGCTGCCGGTGCGTGATTTACTTGCATTGCAGCAGCTGGTTCGTCTTCCGTGAGTTTTGGGAATCGAATCCACTTAAGCTCTATACAAGTACAAGAAAACGAACTAAAATGTTGTTAGTCCTCTAGTTTTTCTACCGCCATCTGCCACATCAGTCACAAGCCTCTTGTTGAATGCTATTTAAATCAATCATATTTTCTTTATAAATTAATTAATAGGAAATATCCACAAATATTTTAATTCATAAAAAACCGTTTAAAGCGATTCAGATTGTACTTTGCTCAAATTCTTTCAACAAAAGTTATATTGGAATTCATTAGGAGGAGTGTAAGCAATAAGAGTGCTGAAGTCATTCTAAAACTGTATCTGGCGCTAGTTAGGCCTCATCTAGACTATGCAGTACAATTTTGGTCACCATATTATATGAAGGATATTGATTTGCTTGAGTCTGTGCAGAGAAGGATGACAAAGATGATTGGTGAGCTAAGGAACTTACCTTATGGTAAAAGGCTCAGAAAACTAAATCTACACACATTGGAAAGGAGAAGAGTCAGAGGGGAATTGATTGAAGTCTTCAAATGGGTAAAAGGATATAATAAAGGGGATCTGGGTAAGGTTCTTATACTTAGTGAACATGACAGGACACGTAGCAATGGGTTTAAACTTGATAAGTATAGGTTTAGGAAGGAGATTGAGAGGAATTGGTTTACAAATCGTTTGGTAGATGAATGGAATAGGCTCACTAGACATGTGATAGAAGCTTGCTACCTAGGTAGTTTTAAGAATAGATTAGATAAATATATGGATGAAGCTGCTAGATGGGACTGACTTTTTTTATGTACATATGTATATATTTTTCTAAGGAGTCGGGAGATTATATTTTGCGGTTGCAAGAATGGACATAATCCTCTGGATGCATTTTATGTATATTGTAGATTAGATCTGACGAACTCCTGTAAAGGGTGACAATGTTGATGACTTTTCTCTGGTAAGAAATCTTTTGTGTGTTGACTGGAACAAGAGCTGCCAAGTGTAGGCCGTGAATGGTCTTTTGCAGTCTCCTTCTTTTCTTATGTTCTTATTTGTAAAGATATATTTTTTTTAAACTAAAGCTTACAAAATAATATATATTAAAAAATTAAAGTGATTTGTTATATAAAATACATTTATTAACCGGTAACCTTAATAATTGTATAGAATATCTAACACGCTTTCCTTAAACTAAGAGTGACGATACGGACGTTTGCTGAGCTCCTGATTTTGGACATTGAATTAAGTCGTTAAATTAAATCGTTGCTATTGCTGTAGTTACTACGGTTTCTGCCATGCCCCGGCGTTATTCATCGACCTCTAAGTACCTTGTAGTTTTATACTCCTTTAACCACCTTGGTGGTAAGTCTTGAGAAATGGTTGGTAAATATAGAGGGAATCCTAGGAGAGCTGACAGAGCAACCAGAGCGGGCAGAGGGAATTGCTCAGGTGTTCATAAAGATGTAAATATTGCTTTCAGTCAACCAAACCTTTCTTCCGGCGTTAGGAATGTTGTTTCTATTGCAAATAACAATAATGCTGCCGTTTCTACTCAGAGGCCTAACACTAGAACGCTTAGCCTCATTCAACCTGTACGACAACATTCTTGCGATTCATCCACTAGGAATGCTGCTGGTATTCCTCTTCTCACTGGTAATTCAGCATCTTCCAATGATAATAAGGATCCCCACCATTGTGTTTCTTGTAATCAAATGGTTGGCAAGGGGGCACTCGGGTGTGGTATATCAGGCTCTGGTTTCGCTCTACGAGTAAACAAGTGAATAATTTTTCCCCTTAGACAAAAGTTTTTCTAATTTTTTTCACGTTTCCTTCACGTGATAACCTGCGCGCCGTGACACACAGGAACGTTATATATACGCATTCATTCACGCACAGCAATTCTAAAATTAACCTTTGTGATTTATTTCTCCACCATAACAGAAGAGAAGAAGAATGCTTCTATAATTCAAAAAGTTCCCATAAGTATATTCATTAGTTTAGGGATAATTTATTTAATGGGGAAAAAGTTGGAGCTTAAGAAGTATTGGAGAGGCCTTTCGAAAGGAATTTAGGAAGTCACGGGTTGAAGAATTGAGGGAGCTCTTTAATATTCAGGAGATGGGTGATAAGTGTCCCATTAGATTTTTAAATCATTTACAGGAACTCATTAGGGGAAAAGGTGTACAATCTGACCGATTCGACACTCTCCTCCCCGAAATTTTCATGGAGGAAGTCCCAGAATATATTAGGCCGATCATTCTCAGGTCTTCAACGGCCAATGGGAGTCAGCTGGAAAAGGCAGTTAACCAGCTGTATAAAAAAAAACCGTGTGTAAATTGGGGTAGTATATAAAATCATGGCTCTGAGCCTAATTCAACCATTTCGCAGGTTCCAGGTAACGACGAGTTATGCTTGTGAACGACTTGAACGTGACTAAATTGCATCCTCCCTAACGAGGGTTTTAGCTGTCACAATATCGAGGATTGAGAGTGACCTCAAGTGGTTGAAACTGCAGCAAGTGACAGTGAGCGAGCGACGGCACGGGCATGGTGAGCGGAGAGATTGGTCCTGTACGAATTTCCGTAAAAGAAACCAACGAAGGAACCTCAGCACAAAAGGTGAGATGCAGCAATTTTTACAATCTTCCGCCTATTCTCGCCATAATCTTTCTCAACAAAAGGGTCTCTGTTGGTACCACCAAAGGTATGGTAACAACGCTGTACACATCCTTGAAACCACCATTATGCTTTTTCCCATACTGCGCCTAGCATGCTCCCAAAGCATAATGGAACTTTCACCCAATCAACTTAATGGTGCTGGTATGGGGGAGGGGCCTCTTTATATTTATTTATTTATTGATATCATTCATCTTGTTGATTTTCTGTATTCGTATCTATGTATTATTTCTAGACTGAAGATGCCCCTTCAAACATTGACTCCATTTATCTGACTCTTGTATTCTTGTAGGCTGAGATTCTTTCTTCTTTAAGTTGGCTGGGTTAATTCTTGATCTTCTTTTCTCGATGTATCTTCCTTTAAACGACGATGTGATGATTCCTTCCAAATTCTGATGACATGATGACTTATTGATGCTTCTTGACGATTTTGATGGGATGAGATGAGTTGAGACGAGTTAGCCCTTGAAAGTCGTATTTCCTTGAATTCCGTTTTCTTTGAGCGCGGTCTGTATGGGATCGATCTTGGGTCTTTGTATCCCGAGACAAGCACTCTACCGTTGCGACACGGCTTAGTCCGTTGTGAGTTGGTAATTTAATGGGCTATTTATATTCTCGCTTTTTGGAAGGATGTTTTTCTCTTATTCATCTTCGCATCCCTACACTGGTACCACAACAAATATGGCGCACAGGCTGAAAAATGATTACCAATGTGCACATATTTACAACCAGTACCACCTCCTTCATCTAACCTCAACTCGCCACTGCCCGCAGATCACTCTTCTCAACCAAACTCTTCAGATTTTCAAACTTCAATTTCAACCTCAAAAGGGGTCTACATCCCATGACATCACATCAATTGCTCAGGTAGGTCCTGCTTTTTGCATGTTTGACCCAATTTGTGTTTTCTCATTCATAGTCTTTAATTCAAGCCTTCGCTTTTCCTGTTTGTCCTTTTAATTTTCTGATTTACTGCCAGAAATTAGCCGGGTTCAACTCGCTATCGACTCTGTCTATTAAGTTGTTCCATATTTCCTCCTGTTGGAGGTTGATATCATCTCTAAGCTCAGCGCTGAGTTGCCGTTGTAGCGAGCTTCTCTCCCAGTTTGGACCTGCCCTTCTAATATCTTCATACACTTCCCAGTGAACGAGAGCGATAACCCTCATCTCCCTTCAAATGCGATTCTATAATGTGGTTCCACCGTGACGGGGCATCACGGTGGGGAGTTTGGGCTTGCCCTGGTTGACGTCTGCTTGAGAAGATACATAGCTTGATATGAGGACTAAAATCAGCAAACTTGAACTTTTTTAACCACATATTATTCGATATAAAACGTGGTTAGTTGGAGATTACATTCAAAGTATTTATCTATAAGACGTTTGAATGTATCTAAGGTGTTGCAGTCTATTACTATACGAGGAAGCCCATTCCATAAGTTGAGGATTCGGTTAAAAAAATTCTTAGATTCGTGCGAGTTAAAATGTTTTCCTATAATTATTTTGCAAACGTTCTCTCGTATCATTTGACTGGTCGTTAGTGAAATATTTATTGCAATCCATATTGTCTATACCTTTGATAATTTTAAAGACTTGAATTAAGTCCCCTCTTAATCTACGCTGAGTTAACGGAAATAGATTTAGAAGTCGCTTTTCGTGTTTTTTTCTTTAAACTTGGTATCATTTTAGTAAGCCTTCGTTGGACTAGTTCTAAATTTCGCAAATGGGGCGGATTAAGGAGTTATATAGGGTAAGGATTGTATTTTTGGACGTATACTGGAAGGCTCTACCAATGAATCCAACTTTTTTATTTACTTCCTTAAGGACTTTTGAACATTGCTGACTGGGTTTTAGATGGCTCGATATAGTTAGTCCTAGGTCCATCTCTCTTGTCTACACTTAAAAGTTGAGTACCATTTAGTGAGTAATTTGCGTTGCGATTACGATATCAGATATGGAGCACTTTTCATTTATCCGCGTTAAAAGGCATGTGCCACGTTTGCGCCTAGTTCGACAATTTGTGGAGATTGTTTTACATT
Source organism: Ceratothoa steindachneri (assembly GCA_963969495.1). NCBI lineage: Eukaryota > Metazoa > Arthropoda > Malacostraca > Isopoda > Cymothoidae > Ceratothoa > Ceratothoa steindachneri. The sequence continues at coordinate 19,644,157 of OZ018334.1, forward strand.
TCATTAATCTCTGCGTTAGTGACTATTGAAGTCGCAATTTTGGTGTCATCAGCAAACTTCGATATTATGCCTGAAAGGCCTTCGTCTACGTTGCTAATGTATACTAGACGTAGAACTGGTCGTGGAACAGATCCATGAGGTAACCTTCTAGTGATGTCTGTCCAGTTGGATGATTTTCCATTTATAACTACGCGTTTCATACGATTACTCAACCAGTTTTCTATCCACCTCACTATGGTGCCTTGAACTCCATGCGGTTTCAATTTAATTATTAAACGTTTGTCGGGAACTTTATCAAAGGTCTTTTGAAATTCGAGGTAAATTATGTCAACTGCTTTACTCTCGTCGTATTCATTAAAATTGTCATTAAAAAAGTCTAATAGATTCGTTATGCAGAAGCGTTTATTACGAAAGCCTTGTTGGGTGTCTCTGAGGTTAAACTAATGGGGCGATAATTACTAGGAAGAGATTTACTGCCTTTTTTTTAAATATTGGTCTTTCGTTAACGAGACAGGAAAAGAGTTCGAGGGGACTTGATTGAAGTCTTCAAGTGGATAAGAGGTTATAATGGGGGAGACATAGGTAAGGTTCTTATTTTTAGTAAAGATGATAGGACACATAGCAAAGATTTTAAGCAGCCAAGTGTAGGAAAAGAGATTGGTAGAAATTGGTTTACAAATCGAGTGTTAGATGAATGGATTATGCTCACTAGTCATGTGATAAAAGCTTCTTCATTGCCGAGTTGGAAGAATACAATGGATAGATTTATGAAAGAGGATGGTAGGTGGGACTGAACTGGGAAGGGGGGGGGCAGGATCTACCTCGTATAGGCTACGGATTAGCTTTTTGAGCCTCATTTTCTTATGTTCTTAGTAGTCTCCTCTTTAGACTGCTTCAGCTATGTACCATCCTCACCTTTTCACTTCCCCCAACTTTACCCAATTATGAACCTTTCCTCACCATTTTTTGGTGATCCTAATGGTAGGTGTTAATAATAATAACGTTTGCATGCGCTGTTCGAGGCCATTGTCCTTCACAGCGCGCCCCATATCAACTCGGGAACAGAGAGAGAAGAGGTTTGGCTTCTGTTCAGGGCAAAAGTTTCAAGTCCTGAACAGAGCTTTAGTAGAGGGATAGGGGGCGGGGGGAGTCGTTTACTAAAATCCATAACTCGCATGCGGATGATGTGGAAGAATAAGAAAAGAGAGCAGCCCCCCCCCCCATCGACTTGCCCAGTTTGCCGTTGACGGACCGCTTTAAATTCGTCTGGCCTATATACTGCGAAAATTAGAACAATGGAAAGACCATTAAGTGGGCTTCGCGACTTCGCGTTATAGAACCTTATCGTGCCCCAAGGCAATTAAGGAAGTCTGTTGGGGATGAATCTCTCTCTCTCCGTCTAGATAATTTCGGGGTATATATTCGACAGTTCAGAATTCACAAGCAGATTGTGTCTGAAGCCGCCGTCCAGTACATTAGCTGTAACGTCTTCGTTAGTTGAGAGGAAATCGACTACATTCTCGTCCGGAGAAGAATTGAGTGATCATCTAAAAGCCAAGGAAGAGCTAGTCGTCTTCGGATTTTACGGATCGGAAAGGCCATCTTCGAAACACCCTCCGTTTGCCTATTAAAGATAAGAGCCAACGCCCCCTTCCCCAACTTCAGTTTCCCGAAGTTGAAATGAGTGTCCCGTGAGACGCCCAAGCGTTCAAAGTCGAACTTACCTACCTGGTCCTACTCGCCGTACATCAAGGTAAAAGGGATTTAACCATCGCTTCATCACGCTCCTCCCACCTTTACCGCGTCAAACCTCAAGGATCCCCTTTGCTCTACAACTTGCATAATTGTAAAATCATTACTTAATTAATTAACCCTCAGTTTAAACTTAATTGATCGTGTCAATCATCTTAGCAGTGAACCGTCAATATTTAATTGCATCGCCATTTAACTTGCCCTATATGCATATTTATTCTTTAATCCTATTAAAGTATATTTTTGTAGTCGTGTGTTTGAATATTCCTTTGGCTACATACTGTGTATTTAAAGCATTCTTAAAGCCATCTCCAGATGAAGCCTTAACTTCGGTCGGCCAGTGTGCGTATACGGCGTACACCCGGCCCTACCATGACATATGTCATGTGCGATTGAGTTTGCCCTCCTGGCGCCTCAATGCCTTCAGGGGATGTTTTTTTTCTTATCTTCTTCTATGTTCCTATCTTCTCTTTATTCTTCTATTTTCTTATTCCCTATCTCCTTCGTCTGGGCAACCGAATGAAGGTGTTGCAAATTTATGCGACATTTTAATTACCTAAGGATTCGCTAAGATGAACCAACAGTCAGCGTTTCAATTTGCCTTATACGATGGGACGAGAAGGAAAGTTTTTCGAAAGGCCTTCCACTCTTTTGTGTATCCTTTAATCATTCGATTGTATATGCGTTCGCGATTTGATCCCTACTCTATCCCATTTGATTAAGTCTATTTATTTTGTTCTTGTGATCTTCATTAGTTCGTCCTTCCTATTCTGAACGATTTAGATTGTATAATCAATTTCCATTGCCGGGGATTGTTCCCATACGTCTTGTGCTGCGGGTAAAATTAACTTTGTGTAAAGTGTATATAATTAGATTTAAGCAGTGTAAATATCATTTAATATTAAGACACGTATATATTTAACCCATCCATTGGCCCACAATCTTGATTTAAGGAGGGGGGATGAAGCGAGGAACTAGACATTGCTACGGCTTTGCTTACAGGATTCAGTGCCTCTTTCCTCCTTAAGCAGCACAAAAGCTTATAATTTGACTTTAGCGCTGTGTAAACGTGTATAGTGGGATAATTAAATTCCTACATTGGTGCCATGACCCGGAACCTTTAATCAAAAATGAGTTTGATTAAAACTAGAGGAGGACATCGGGCTCTAAGTACCCATCTTATTAAATCTATATCTTTTGGGGTTGTTGACAAGGCTCTGGATTGCGACACTTTAGTATTCCCAGATACACGAGTAAAAGTACCATTTGTCCAAATTTTATCATTAGATAAACCTATATTAAAAGAACTTGACGAGAATGATTTGGAAAAGGAAATCTTGGAGGCCTCCACGCGTAATATTGAGATTAAGCGGCGAATCTATTTTGGTGAAAAATGTTTGAAAGACTAAAACGAGGTTAAACCATCTAAGGTTTCTACTTCGGCGAGCGAAATTAAACTGCCTAAAATTAACCCACCAATATTTTCAGGAGACTTTATCCAGTAGGCAAACTTACACGATTTATTTTATAATACCATTCATTCTATGAATATTTCGAATTCACAAAAATTTGCATATCTTCTGGGACAATTGAGTGGAGCGCATTACGCCTACTTAATGGGTTTACCATTTCTGGGAATCATTATGAAGACTTCCGAGTGGCTCAAACGTATGGCGATAAACGGCGAATCATTCAAACTCACATTTACTCAATTTTAAATTTAGAAGGACCAAAATGTAATTCTAAGTCCTTTTCGGACTTTAGGGCATCGTATGTGTGTCATTTGAGGAGCCTGAAAAACTCTTGTTTGGATATTGATATGCTATTGACACGTAAATTGCCATCTGCTGTAAGAAATCAAATAAATAGGTCGCTTAAAAATGAATATGAGTATTGGCAGTTGAATATCTTCCTAGAGGCCTTGGAAGAAGAGATAAAATTGTTACATCATAACTACGAGCAATTAGGATGTGAAAAAACGTTTAGATCCCCGAGTAAAAAACAATTTTCCACGTTTAGCGTTACGGGGCAAAATATAACTCAAGGTAATGGGTGGAATAAGGTTACTATTGAACCTCCAAACTTTCCTTCCCCCAAATGGTGCGCACTGTGTAACAATCTTCATACGGTATATGCATGCCCGAAATATGTTTCTCATTCTGATAAACTAAATCAGGCCAAAAGGTTAAAATTATGTACTAATTGTTTACGGTCGAATCGCTACAATAATGAGTAAATCTAAGTTTGGGTGTATGAGATCTCAAAAAGACACCATAAGAGTTTGTGTCTTTCCTTATATGAGGATAAAAATAAATCTAATACAATTGATCCCAAGCAGGAAACAGAATCTAATTTCAATACATTATTCTCCAATTGTTTCCCCGCTACTGGCCTACCAATAGCCGAAGTAACGATGGCAGGGTCTAAGAAACAAACCTATTCTAAGGTTCTATTTGACCAAGGTTCTTAAAACTTTTATTAATAAAAATTTATCAAAACGCTTGCAGCTAACCGTTTGCCGTAAAGTTACGATATCTATAAATGGGTTAAACCAACAAGGCCTACCAAAGGTATATGACGAGGTAACGTGTTATGTAATAACTAATGACGGACCAGTAAATATTAAGGATCTGGTAATCGACAAGGTTCCTGATAACCTTTATATGCCTGGGTTGAGCAAAGCAAAAGCAACAATTGCAGAATTAAAGGTGAAACTAACCGACCCACATTCAGGAGATTCGGTTTCAAATATATCCCTTTTTATAGGTGGAGATTTCTACCATGAATTTTCAAATTAAATATTCAGGTGATTTGGTTTCAAATATATTCCTTTTTATAGGTGGAGATTTCTACCATGAATTTTCAAATTAAATAGTTCATAGGGAAGATGTTATAGTGTATGGTTATCAATGTGATTTATCTTCGGTTAATAAATCAGCCTAGATAGCGTTACAAAAATCCTACCCATAAATTTTGTTTGATCGAAGATGTCTGCCGTTAGCTTTAGGCTTAATGCGACAGCGAAGTAAATTTTGGAATGCGACTTGGGCTTTAAGAAAGACAATTACACAAATATAAATATATTTATAAAATTCAATGAATATACAGAGATAAGTAGGTTAAGGAAATATGGTGAAACAATATAGAGTGAATAATAGAGTAAATAATAATATAGTAATATAGAGTATAATAGAGTATGTGTGATATAGTAAATAATATTGAGTTGTAAGTAATATAGTCTAGTAATTTAGAGTATTTTAAAGTATCTATAATGGACTGTGAATTAGGGGCTGCAATGAAAAGCAAATATAATTAGGACTTACTCTCCCATTGTTGTTTGCAAAGAATGTGAGAGTGGAATTAACTCAGTATGATTTATTTGGAGGTAAACGAATAATTGTAGAAAGAATGGTTACAGACCTTTAGACGACGAAAGCGGCGAGTGAAGTGGGCAGAAAGCGTGCTTATTTGGTCGAGCTGGGAACGTGTGTTTGTTTGTTTGTGTGTGAAGTTTAAGAGATGTTGTTTGGAACAGTATACGTCAATTGAATTGAAAATAAAATAAATGAATTAATTAATTATTAAGTTTAACATAAATTGATTTGAATAACAAAAGTTGAAGTAAATTAATTTGGAAGATTAAATAGACAAAGTTAAGTATAATGATTAAATTAACAGTTAAAGTAAAATAATTAGATGGCAAAATAATTTAATTTTATACATAATGATGATATATACATTTAAGTTTCCCAGGAGGTTTATATTATAGGAATGCCCAAAGGCATTGCTATAATGTAAGTTACTTAGACTCTAATGTGGGTGCTATGCCGGTCGGTCCTTTACCTCTCGCTAATGAAACCTCTAATATCCTAGCGGGGGAATAGCCGTATTAAAGGCGAGAGTAAAAAGACATTGACGAGCCATGGCTTCTATCTATGATCCACTAGGGTACCTCCTCTCAGTTACCATTAATACAAGGTTGTTTATGAAGAGTCCATGGGAGAACAAAATATATTGGGATGAGCCTCTGGACTCACTCCCAAACGGTATGGTATAAATTGGTTCAGCACTTAAAACAAGGTTTGGCGATTACATTCCCCCGGCAAACATTATCGTCTAACAATGTTGAACTCCACTGCTTTTGTGATAGTAGCACTAAGGCTTCTGGGTTAATAGTGTTTTCCGTATTTGGAAAAAATGTACGTCATGTCGGAGAATCTATAACAATTCCAAAATTGGGACTAACCTCTGCCTTATTTGCGGCTAGATTAGTGAACGAATTATTATCCGCTCTTGATAGGAGTATTAATGTTAATATTAATATGTGGACGGATAGCCAAATAGTTCCTCACTGGCTCGTGTCTGATAAAACATACGAGCCCTACATTCAGGACAAGGTAAATGAAATCAGAAATTTATCGCAGGGGCACGCATGGAGACGTGTCGTATCCAAATTAAATCCATGCGACCCATTAACCTGAGGCCAATCCAGCAAGCAATTTATCAACTATTTAGGGGTAAAGGGTTCTTCAGCGGAGGTTTTTCTTTTCTTTTAAATATGAAGCGACCCTTCCCCCGCCCCACCCCGCCCAGGAGGGCGCATTAGAGAGAAAGGTTTGTAAAGAGATGTGTAAAGAAAGAGGCGAAGATGAAGTGAAAATGGGTGGAAAACATGTCACCACAGATCCTCCAACAAGTGTTGTGGCAGGAAGGCACGATCCTCCAGATTGCAACCTTAGCGTGGTTGCCCAAGCTACCCCAGATCCCCCCTTGAAGGAAGGTCGCCATGGGCAAATAACTAGCAAAAACCTCCACCGAGTGGGCGTTTCCATGGAGACGTCCTGGTGGAGATCTTCCCTTCCTTTTCGACCTCTTTGGTCGTCTCTCCAGACCCCAAAACACGCCCCAAAACCCACAGACGCCCTCTGGCCTCTGGTTGAGTGGTTGCCATCACACAAATAGGAGGAGAACGGCTCGAATTCCTGAGCTACCTCCTAACCAATGTGAGCATCTGCTTCCTGACAGAGTCGCTGCAGCCAGACGCCATTTCCCTGCAATTATAAATCCCTTCGCGAGCTTGGAGGACGATTCAATGTTGACAAGAATCGTGTAAAGGACGCGGTCTCCATCTTATCCCCACTGAAGGACCTCCTGAAAGGTGCTGCACAAACGCAGCCAAGTGCTGTTTATGCCTTTCAGGAGGACAAACTTGGTATTTCCTCAGACCCCGAATTAAGGCACGCATTCCAGAACTCCCCATTTCGTATTTTGGCTGATACGATGGGGCGGAGGGCACCAGGGAACTCCTAGAGAAGATAACGGCGGGGTGCTCCCATATTTTTGTTTAAAAAATTTGCACCCGGTTCAGTCGAAATTGCGCCCCTTCCTCCCTCAAATTCCCACGATAACAAGGCTCTAAGGTAACCCCTTTTATTGACCCCAGGGCTTCCTCTTTGGCATTACTTTCTCCCAATTATTCTTACACTCCTGGTTTGTAGAGAGCTAGATTTCATAACAATTTGTGGACGACTTACAGTGGTTACACGCTAAGCGTCTCATCCCTGCTGACGCTATGTCTTACCAATACACCGCCACAGATATCCTCTTTCATGGTCAGAATCACTATTCTCACCCACATGGCACTGTTCGAGCGCAGCTCTTCCTATCTTACCCTCTATTCTCGTGGCTGCCACTGAAAATTTCCCCACCTCTTTTCAAACGGTCAAGTCTGCTCGCTGAACAGCGTCCGCAAAATTGCTCAAACATTTAAACAGGAAATATTTTACCTCTTTCGTTGCTTGACTCAGTTTGACGTTAAGGCACACTCGAATTACCAATTAATGTTTGTATGTGGATGGGAGCAAAGCATGTGTGGCATAGATAGAACGAAATAAAAGAGAAGGCAGTGCAAGAGAATTACAAAGTGAGGTAAGGCACCAGGTGATCAGGCCTATCGGTTCATTATTTTTTTGTTTTTGTGTATCTTTTGTTGTTGTTCTTGTTTTAGTTGTATTTGAGCGGCGTTCAAGCATTTTGCCTTAAAATCTTTAATGTTTTTTTGTATATGTAGTGAGCATTTGCTGTTGTTTTATCATATAATTAATTTATTTATTTTATATTTTTTGTATTAAATTTATATTGCGGTGTACTCGTATGTTGTTGTTTTTTTGTAGTTTTCTTTCTTCTATATTCGTTTTTTTTTATTTTCCGATGTTTATCACCTTTTATTTTGCGTAAAACGTCATTTCGTCTCCGTTAGCCAAAAGGCAAGCGGAACATGGAAATCTTGGATGGCTTGTGACTCTTCTGTTCTGGTTAATTATTTCGGTGATTATGTCAGCCACTTCTTGATTAATCTTATCATTTAATGACTGTTAATGTGACTTATCCCTATCTCCCTGTACAACTCTTTTGGCGTCTTTTTTCTTGCCTACGTGTACCCGTAATTAGGTACACGCATGTATTCTGCACTTCCTGTAGTCTTCTCTTTTGTGTACTCGAGACACAAGAGAGGGTGGAAGTGAGTTACAACAGCATAGCTCATACAATTGCATTGTAGATCTTCTTATTGCTCTCTCGGAGGCTTATAAACATGTACAGAGTTTTGACTGAACTGAGGCTTTCAAAATTCGATCAGAGACGTACTACCTGTACCCGGATGAAATAATCTTCATTCCAAGCGCAGTGAACTCCGTGGTGTAGGGATAGCACCTACTTCCCACTAGGGCATATAATTGTAGTATCCTTCCAATCGATACCACCTAGAATTTCTCTTGGTTCGTTTTTATTTTCCATTTGGCCTCGTAGATTTTTTATCTTCCGATTTCTGCCACCGTCATACGAGCTTGCATAGCTGCGTTCTGCCAAAGACACCTAATTATCTGGCTGAAATCATCAGCGAATTGATTGTGGAGAGAAGTGGGGTTGCCAGGGGCTGGGACATCTGCGGTGTATATTGAGTAAATAATAGGGGACAGAGACTCGTATTGCGTGAGTCCTGAATTAAGCAGGAAGCTTGGTCCATCCATGCTCCCCTCACTGATATACGCCGGTCTCTCCCTGACATAGTCACAGAGTTTTTTATAAGTTTTCACTTAGTCCCAGCCGTAGTACCTTTTATTGCATTCCCGTTTGCCACACTTTATCGAATGCTTTTGATACACCCCAAAATACAATGTCCACGTAACTCTCCCCCCCTTTTGGCTTGGGCGAGCTTTTCCGTAGTGACATTTATCGCCTTCCCCGCACTTAGATTTTCCGAAAGCCAAATTGCTACGGATTATACAGGGATATCTCCTCCAGGTAAGAGATCAGTTTTCGGTCCGAGATTTTTTCGAAAAAGTTTTGCCAAATTCCAAGAGTGCAATTGACCGGTATCTCTCTCTCTCTCTCTCTCTCTCTCTCTCTCTCTCTCTCTCTCTCTCTCTCTCTCTCTCTCTCTCTCTCTCTCTCTCTCTCTCTCTTCATTGGACCCTTCCCAAGCTTGGATAAAAAATCATTTTCGCTGTTTTGAAAGCATCGGGAAAGTATCCTGTATTTAGACAAGGGTTAAAAAACCCTTCAATGATCTTCGCTGATACCTCTTCAATGTTTAAACTGTTAGCCCCAATTGTCCTGGGGCTTTTTGTCGGAATGAGCGGAGCGCGTCAAGTAGTTCCCCTTCGATTATCTCGGCGTTTCCGTCACACTGTCTATCCACCTGGTAGTGCACGTGCGTCCTATGGATTTGTGTTCAGCTCGTTTATGGTTTCGTTTTCAAACTCAATATCAGAATCTTCGTTCTCTTCAGTTTTACTGAATATGTTTCTCAATAACTTCGGATTATTGCTTCAATGTTTTCTTCTTCGGTTTTGTTTCGTATTTCCACTTTCTTCCTTTCAGTCGATCCTTTGAGAATTCTGATTTTATTCCAAAAATCTTGGGAGGATGCGTCATGATAGAGGCTTTCGATCGCATCATCTCAACTGTTGAGCTCTTCTTTGATCTCGACTTCGTTGTATTGAGTCAATTAATTCGTTTCTGATATTTATAATAATTTCGTTCACGGTATAAATCCTTCATGTATTCGGTCCATCTATATGTTGAGATTGACCTATACGCTGATCGCGGATTTCGGGATACTTTTCTATCTGCGTTGATTAGATAGTTATTAAGATCGACGAGTGCCTCGTCAATCTCCCTGAGAATTGCCTCATCCAAAGTGTGAGGATTGATAGTTCTCGAGGAGTTGTGTGTACAGTGCGCAGTCTGCCTATTGTTGGTGAGTAGGTTTCCTATATGATCACTATATAGTACCTGGATTGGTTCCATGTAGTAGTTGAAAGGCAGCAGACGATTGGCCAGATATATCTCTGGTTTGGTAGCACCCCTTCCACTAACAAAGTTGGGGCCAATTTGCTGGACAAAGTTCCTGTGCAGCAAATTATCGATGCTCTTCCCGATCCAATTGAAAGTTCTAGGGCTGGACTCCTGACAGGAGGCATTCAGCTACCCCTTTACCTTTAGGAGTGTGGGAGTCATTCTGCGAAATGGCCAATGAGAGACTGGGAAGGTAAAATGTCTCTCCTTGACGGCTGGTATTCGGTGGTTATGACCATCTGTCTTATGTGAAGTTCGACCTCAATCTCGAGATAGGATTCTTCGAAATTTCTGATTTGTTTGTATTTTATCCCTATTTTAATCGCAATAGCGACTTCGTCGAATCGCTCTTCCAAAAAGTTTGTGATTCACACGTCCTAATTCCAAATATTCATTAGTTCACTACGTGTGTTAATTCCGTGTTCCGAAATCAAGATGACGTCTGCATCAACCTTCTTGAATATCCTTCCGTGAAGAGTCCTTTTCGTCAACCTCAGAGCGCTTCGTTGCTTGATTCTGTGTAATCAACCGGTATTCCTTTTATCTTTCTTCTTGTATGACCAGGCTTTTCAGTCTTCGAGGAGGGGGGGGCTAGGAGTCTTGTATTTGCTCTTACTTGCCCATGTACGAGTTCACGGGCCCTCGTCGTTCCTTAAAGAGGTATTGTCTTCTTCATCCTCCTCGGATTCTTCCGAATAAGGCGCTTGTACGGTCGCTTCGAGTCCAGCGTTTCTCTGCGTGTTATTTTGGATCCCTGAATACTTGGAACACTCGAGGTTGGCCGGCATAACTGCTCTCGGGAGGCCATTTGCCTTCAACAGTGAGTTAACTGCATTTGCTGCATTAGCATCTGTAATGCATAGGATGATTCGTGCATTCAGAACGCTGGTGATTCGTGTCTCAGGGAAGATGCCCTCGTTGGTTGCATCTCACTTTTTCCACCGCGCTTGTGTATGCACTTTGTTTCGCCTTCTTGGTTTCCTTTTCTGGTCCTTTCTTTTGGGGCAACTCAAGGCCAAGGACCAATTCCCTCATCCTACCCACGCACCCCATTTTTAATTGTCTCCCAGGACGTTATAAAATCAAATTCTCGAACCCTTTCATGGCCGGTCCCAGGCCCAGCTGAGAAAGGCGCAGGGTTGGTTAAGGGGCGCACATATTCCATGAATAAAACAAACATGGGTCTAAATAATCATAATTGATTGTTTGCAATTAAGAATAAATAAAAAAAACAACAATTTTCTGAAGGTGTCATTTGAATATAACGAAAACTTAGATTAAATTTAGGGAACAAAATTAAAGCGTTCATTTCCTTTAAATTCTAATCGCAAAACCCAAGTTAAAAGGAAAATAAACTAATATTCCAGCTCATAAGGACTCTTAATAATAATAATAATAATAATAATAATAATAATAATAATAATAATACTATCTTGACTCTCGTTAGAAAACATTAGACATCTGTAAGCACCGTAAAACTGTATGTAAAATGAAGGGGGAAACACCTATCAATACGGCCAGTTCAAAGCTCTCGTCTAATCAGAAATTTAAGAAGTCACTAAAATTAATTCAGTTTGAGCCCCCTCCCTCCCATCCCCGTGCCCTTGAGAAGATAAAAGGTTGGATTTCGAGACTGGGTAGGGGGTGGATTTTCCCTAGTAAGAGTGGTGGAGCCTCGAGTCTAACGGACGCCACCAAACACATAATCAATCATAGCACCGCCCTATTCCTCCCTCATATCCCACGCACAACACATCACTCTTTCGACGGGTTGTTTTCCTACCCATACTCCCCTGGCGCGGAACGTCTAGTACTTGAAGAGTTCCCTCCTCAGTGGTTGGTCAGAAAACAGTACTACCGTTCTCACCACATCTGGTCAGTCACAGTGGTACCGATCTCTCTTGCTTACCATTTATTGTCCTTCTGATCTTTATGTGCGGGTTGATAAAACCCTACCCTGATATTTTTCATTGTTCCGTCGGGGCCGACTTGGTCTACGATTAAAGGTTGTGTAATTAACTAAATAACTCAGAAAATTGATTCTAAGTCTAGTGTCTAATTAGTTAATGAATTGGGAGACATTTTTATTTAAATTATCTTGCCACATATTCAATGCAAATGAGGAGTTACAAGGAAGTAGGGAAACCTCAAAGGCCCTACGGCCAACTCTAGAACATTTAGATATTTGTTTACTTATTTCCATACACGTGACTTCTCTCAATAACTTTACCGCAATGTTCTAAAGCGATAATTTTGTCTAACCTATTTTGAAACATTGACGCCTGTCCTTTTCATCACTGGTTTGGCATCAATAACCAACTTTTTCTCCCTGTTGAGTAAAATAACCAACTGTTTCTTCCTGCAGAGGAAAATAACCAACTGTTTCTTCCTGCAGAGGAAAATAACCAACTGTTTCTTCCTGCAGAGGAAAATAACCAACTGTTTCTTCCTGCAGAGGAAAATAACCAACTGTTTCTTCCTGCAGAGGAAAATAACCAACTGTTTCTTCCCGCAGAGGAAAATAACCAACTGTTTCTTCCTGCAGAGGAAAATAACCAACTGTTTCTTCCTGCAGAGGAAAATAACCAACTGTTTCTTCCTGCAGAGGAAAATAACCAACTGTTTCTTCCTGCAGAGGAAAATAACCAACTGTTTCTTCCTGCAGAGGAAAATAACCAACTGTTTCTTCCTGCAGACAAAAATGACCAACTGTCCCTTCGGGGGAGTCAGGGCCACTGCTTCCCGAATCTTCTCCCTCGGGGGAGTCAGGGCCACTGCTTCCAGAATCTTCTCCCTCGGGGGAGTCAGGGCCACTGCTTCCAGAATCTTCTCCCTCGGGGGAGTCAGGGCCACTGCTTCCAGAATCTTCTCCCTCGGGGGAGTCAGGGCCACTGCTTCCAGAATCTTCTCCCTCGGGGTAGTCAGGGCCACTGCTTCCCGAATCTTCTCCCTCGGGGGAGTCAGGGCCACTGCTTCCCGAATCTTCTCCCTCGGGGGAGTCAGGGCCACTGCTTCCCGAATCTTCTCCCTCGGGGGAGTCAGGGCCACTGCTTCCCGAATCTTCTCCCTCGGGGGAGTCAGGGCCACTGCTTCCAGAATCTTTTACCTCGGGGGAGTCAGGGCCACTGCTTCCAGAATCTTCTCCCTCGGGGGAGTCAGGGCCACTGCTTCCCGAATCTTCTCCCTCGAGGGAGTCAGGGCCACTGCTTCCAGAATCTTCTCCCTCGGGGGAGTCAGGGCCACTGCTTCCAGAATCTTCTCCCTCGGGGGAGTCAGGGCCACTGCTTCCAGAATCTTCTCCCTTGGGGGAGTTGAGGGCCACTGCTTCCAGAATCTTCTCCCTCGGGGGAGTCAGGGCCACTGCTTCCCGAATCTTCTCCCTCGGGGGAGTCAGGGCCACTGCTTCCCGAATCTTCTCCCTCGGGGGAGTCAGGGCCACTGCTTCCAGAATCTTCTCCCTCGGGGGAGTCAGGGCCACTGCTTCCCGAATCTTCTCCCTCGAGGGAGTCAGGGCCACTGCTTCCAGAATCTTCTCCCTCGGGGGATTCAGGGCCACTGCTTCCAGAATCTTCTCCCTCGGGGGATTCAGGGCCACTGCTTCCAGAATCTTCTCCCTCGGGGGATTCAGGGCCACTGCTTCCAGAATCTTCTCCCTCGGGGGATTCAGGGCCACTGCTTCCAGAATCTTCTCCCTCGGGGGAGTCAGGGCCACTGCTTCCAGAATCTTCTCCCTCGGGGGAGTCAGGGCCACTGCTTCCAGAATCTTCTCCCTCGGGGGATTCAGGGCCACTGCTTCCAGAATCTTCTCCCTCGGGGGAGTCAGGGCCACTGCTTCCAGAATCTTCTCCCTCGGGGGAGTCAGGGCCACTGCTTCCAGAATCTTCTCCCGCGGGGCCATTTTGCAGGCCCTGAGGGGGCGCCGTCAGATACTTTCGGTGGTTTCTTCTTTTTCATTCGTCTCCGTAATCCTCCCTTTGATCGGCAGCTTTTCCTTTTCCACCCGGTGGTTAGGAAGTGTTGCCACCTTCTAAAATCGACGCCGTTCAAAGACTTGACGTGACCAACGAGTCCTTTCAACTTTGGCCTCCAATCGCACAAACAAACACACATCGCCAACTCTTCCGCCAGATGTTAACTGCAGCACAACTTCTTAGAGCGCTATTTGCAAACGTGGAAGGGGTAACCTGCAGGAAAATAAAAAAGAACAGGGCACTCGAAGCGGGGGAAAGGGGAAGAATGCAGCCATAGGCCCAATTTAAGAATGAACGAGGAATTCGTTCCTAAGAATAACACTTTCCTTTCTAATTTACTCAATATTTAATGGATTGAGGTAAGAAATAGGTGTGAATGTGTATATATATTTAATTATTATTATTATGTAAATATGAGTCGCTGAGAAGTGGTTCTTGATCGGGGGGGGGGGGGGGGTAATCACGCTATGGGGATGGGGAAATTGAAAAGAAATTTCATCTCTACCGTGTGCACCAAATACTGTGTACGTACAGACATGTTTTTAGTGTACACATGTGCACTGGAGTAATCGGCAATGGTGCAACCCTTGGTAAGCAGAGGAGAGGGGAGGGGGGCTATCTGTGTCAAGGTCATGTGGGTATAAGTGCCCCAAAAGGGAACGCTACTAATGATATGGAGTTTCCTAAAAGAGGAGAGCTGTTGTGACGTGAAGCCAGTGAGGGAAATGATAGCGGTGTCGTGATTAATTAGGAGCTGTGACACGACTTAAGATGGGTATCAATCAGTGTGCCCACCCAATGGGCGACCAGTTCAAAACCCTGCTCAAGTTTATATCGGCTGTCGCTGGGATTGGGATGCAACCCCTGCCTTGAGCTCAGAAATCCACCCGGGTAGCGAGAACTGTAGAGGGGACATCTCTACATCAATCGTCTCTAAATAGATGCCTATGAGGGTTCTACCCCCGTCCAAATGCAGCCACCGCCGTCCCACCCTGAAAGAGCCAAAAGGAGTCACATCGTCAATTGGCATCGCATCCATTAAAATCTGCTATGGACATTTTATATTATTGAAGAAAAGAGAATGGATTTAATTTGGAATCGGCCGCGGGGCTTTTGCAGGTCTCAAGTTAAGAAGCCTCGCGTGAAAACAAGGAACATTGGAAGGACCAAAGACTCCATTTCTACCCCCCCCCCTCCCCTCCTCTTCTGGGCTGAGCAAAAAAAAAATGGAAATCTTAAATTTCCTTCTGGCGGGATTTTCAAATCGGCTCATTCTCCGTAGACTCTGCCGACGTGGAGGAGAAGACGGTTAGATTGGGTCTGATTGTTGTATCATGTGGGAAAGTGCTTTATTTCAATAGGGTTGGGGCCGCTCGGGAAGGAGGCTGTTTCCCCTCCCCCCCATTGTTGTGGCCTCGAGGAATGCTGGTGGAAGCACAAGAGGAGTTGGCATGGAAGCAAGGACAACCGAGCAGCCGCCTTCTATAAGAGAGGTAATTTGCCTGGAAAAACGTTTTGGCGGGTTATTCCCCCTACCCCCCTTTTCAGGTAATGCCACCATTTATAACTTGATGTGGCGTCTATTTGTGTGGAAGAGGTAATATTGATCATCCTCTCCTTCCAAATACTACCTTTTAATATTCATCATTTTATTCGGTCTAATAAACTTAGGCTACCCTTTTGCCACCTCCCCTCGGGTACTTAGACCATGGCTGCTCCCAGAGGGCACAGACGAGGGCTGCTTTGCTCTGTGGTCGGAATCTTGGGTGTGCATTTAACAACGCTCACAGAAAGCCCGGTATGAAGATGAATACGCAGAAGACTAAAACTGTATACTAGCCGAGACCATCAAGACCTTACAACCCTCCTTCAAGTTCCGTGGAAGGAGAGCATCGTGACTATGGGGAACCGTTCCAGTACCTTGGCAATCACCTCTCAGCACAGGCAAACATCGACAAGTGGAACATTGCCTCCACAACGCCGGAACAACCTTTCAGAAACTAAGGTTAAAGGTCTTTGACATTCGCCGCTTGACAACACAGACAAAACTCATGGTACACATACAATGTTGGGTCTTCACGGTACTACTATACAGTGGCGAAACATGGCCCACATACCGGTGTCATGTGAAGTCACTCGAGCATAGAGGATATGCTCCACATGGCAACTTTTTGACATGGAAGTCAAACGAAAAATTGAATAAACAATGCGTTTCCTCAGGAACAAATCGAAAAAAACAATATCCAGAACTCTCGATACACTTTTTAAAAGAACGAAGAACAGTTTTCGATGAAATTTTACATAGAATCACGAAGTGCTAACACCATGAAATCGGAAGAAAAGTCACTCAGAAACATCCTAAAACAACACAGCTCCTAAAGAAGAAAACACAAAAATAGTAGTACAAGGCTATTATAAGAGCAGGAAGCTGTCTTCGAGGTTCTCTACACGAGAGCGGCGAAAAACCGATAATCATGTGCTATGCCAATTTTTAAGTCCTATAGACAACTGTGAGCTGCCATGCATCGGGTATACTACGAATAATATTTCATCACGAGCAATCCAAAAGCAGTAAGATACATGAACATCTTAATGGGCGCCACAGCTGGAATAAAATCCCCAACGTTTCAAAACCATCGACAGATAAACAAATGAAGAAAACTTTAAGATTGCTGAAGCAATTCTCATCAAAGAAAAGAAGCCGGAATTAATCACGAAATGTGAAGAACTGAAAATCTGGTTAAATATTTTTTCATTAGGTTCGGATTACAAATAGTCTTTATAGTTACAATTTCAATAATAAAAATCTGTCTAATAGTATTATAGCAATGCCTCTAGGCATTCCTATAATAAAAACCTCCTGGGAAACTTAAATATATACATCATCATTTATTATGTATAAAATTGATTCAATTATTTTACTTTAACTTTGTTAATTTAATCATTCAATTATTTTACTTTAACTTTGTCAATTTAATATTTCAATTATTTTACTTTAACTTTGTCAATTTAATATTTCAATTAATTTACTTCAAGTTTTGTAAATTAAATCATTTTATGTTAATCTTAATAATTAATTAATCAATTTATTTTACTTGTCAATTCAATTAACGTATACTGTTCCAAACAACATCTCTTAAACTTCACACACAAACAAACAAACACACGTTCCCTGTTCGATCAAAATAGCACGCTATTCTGCCCACTCGACTCGCGGCTTTCTTCGTATAAAGGTCAGTATTCATTCCTTCTACAATTATTCATTTACCTCCCAACAAATCATACTTAGTTAATTCCATTTTCTCTCACAATTCTTTGCAAACGACCATACGAGAGTAGATCCTAATTATATTTACTTCTCATTGCAGCCCCACTTCAGTCCATCATAGATACTCTATATTATTTACTATATTATTATTTACTCTATATTATTTACTATATTATTATTTACTCTATATTATTCACTACATTACTACACTATATTACTATATATTATTCACCATATTATTCCACCATATTAATTTCACATACTTCTATTCTCTTCGCACCTTTTTACTGTAAATCATATGTTAAAATATCTTACATTGTATACCTAACCTTCTTATCTCATTGTACATTCGTTGATTTTATGAATATATTTATATTTGTGTAATTGTCTTTCTTAAAGCCCAAGTCATTATTCCAAAAAATTATTTCGCTGTCGCCTTAGGCCTAAAACTAACTGCAGACAACTTCGATCAAACAAATTTATGGTTATGGTTTTCGAAACGCTATTTAGGTTGATTTATTAACAAGATAAATCACATAGATAACCATACACTATAGTATCGCATATAAATTTGGTAATTAAAAGTGTATATATTTACCTGTTAATGCACATATTTATGTCTGTATAATACATGTACAATATATCCAGTTATGTATACATAGATAGCACTTCCGGTGCAGCTTTTATCCCCTTGCGTCGCGTCTCATTAATGCTAGCCTCTGAAAGGTCACCTACCTACCTGCGTATATGATGAGCCTATCCCACCATTCCATTCATACCTGAACACTTTGTATAAAAAGGTGGATCAATTTAATTTTACTTAGTATGTTCTGAAGATACAATAAGTGTAATGGTGAAACGTCAACTCATAATGAATAAAGCTAAAATAAAAGCAAGTTGCATTTTTCTATCTAGTATCATCTTAAAACGCTTGAATTTCAACGCAAGAAAGATTTTTCTTCAGCTGGAAACGAAAACCCGCAAAATAGTTAAACCGAAAGCTGATATCAAATTTCTGATAATAATAATTATAATAATAATATAGTGATAATATAATAATAACCCAGAAAGCAGTTAAATCAAAAGCTGATATCCAATTTCTGATAATAATAATAATAATAATATAATAATTATAAGAATAATATAATAATATTAATGTTAATAATAATAATAATAATAATACAGATAAACGACTATTAATACAGATCATATATTCTTCCTTTACAGTGTCTGGGGTTAGTTCGCTCAGAGGATTCGCGGTATGAAAACGTCACCTGTGGTTCAGACCATGATGTAATCGACCAGATCAAAATGGACGATTACATTGTGAACTCGTTGGGTGTAGTTGACAATGCATACTTCGCGGAAAGTGGAGAATGCTGAACATGTAGAAGTTGACTCCCCCCGTAACGAATCTTCCGATTGCAGCATTCACAACCGCCTATGCTCGAATCAAGCTCTACGGCCTCTTAGACTCGTTGGGTGAACGGTTGTTGTACTGTGACACATTCAGTCCATCTTCATTGCTAGGAAAGATGACCCACAACCTCGACTTGGAGAATTCCTAGGTGATCTCACCGATGAGATCAAAGATGTGTACGGTACCGAGGCATATGGAAATTCATTCTGCTCAACGGGTCCCAAATCCCATTCGGTACGTATCCAAACGGCGAGTAGGGTGAAGTATATATTTCGTGCTAAAGGATTAACCATTAACACTCAGACGAAAGATATAATAACCTACGATACTATGAAACGCCTAGTTGGAGCCGATGATGATAGAGAGAATGTCGATAGTCATATCCTTATACCAGAGCTGAGGAAAACGGTGGAGTGAAAGAGGTGAGAAAGACATTTTGTAAGCGTGTTGAACTCTCATGGAGTTATCGAACCACACCTATCGGTTTGAAAGGGATCCTACATGACATTTAAAAAGTTACTATACATTAACTCTCTGTTAGTGATTATTAGCTCTTTATGTTAATAATTTAAAATTTTAATCATTAATAATATTCTCTGATTACTATGAATAAAAGAAAGATGAAATAATACGCGTTATACCATCAATGTTTTAATTTGTCTACAAAATAGCTCATTTCAAATTCTGGATCTCATGAGGAAGATAATTATTTCATCCTTGCCCCTTCAATCTTGGTTTTCATCATAACAATGAGCTGATGGGAATATCTCAGGATAAAGCGAAATAACAATGTTTTAGTGTTAAATATAGCGATGTTCACTACTTTCTCACCATCATTCACCATGTTAGAATGTAATATGCAGAAAAACTTATCTTCCCATGTACTATGACGATCGGATACACCTTCTTCAAAGAAAAACTGATACATAAGCTGGTTTTATAAAAAAAATCATCGATAATTAAATTTTCTAAATCAATACACTGGAGATATTAAATTACTTCTTTTCCATTATTGTAGTTGAAAGGTGGTTGGACTGACCCACTCACTATACAGAAATTCAATCTGATCATTCAGGCCTTCATGAATAAGTCGACGAAGATGACCGAAGAAATCAACCGTAGATGAATAGTATGGGCTAATTTTATAATCCGATCCACACACATCTTCGGTTGCAAAATATTTACTAAGTCTGGGGGTGATACGGTGTGGATGGAGGATCATCTTAGAACGCGTGACACACAAAGAGGTTTAACGACAAATGATTTAAAAGATCTCAATTAGACGGACCATTAATGGATTGTTAAAGATTAATTGGCAACTCCACTGATATGTGGATACGAGAAAATACCCGAAAATTAAAAAAATGTCAACGGGATGGGGTTTGCAAGGTCATGTACGTGTGTACGAGTTTGAATGTGCTCATGAGTGTGTGTTCACTCGAACTCCTATCGAAGGAATCAGACTCTGCCATCACATACACGATCACATACACACACACACACACATACTTTCACTGACATAAGGGTGAATGGGAGGGGGGCATCTATGCAACCAACCAGTAAGGAGGGAAGGGGTTAGACTTGGGCTAAAAGGTTATGTACGTAGGTACGTGATTGAATATACGCATGAGTGTGTGCGCCTGTGTGCACTCGAACTGAGACCTCAAAAACTACTAATGGCCTCCGAGCAGTAGTTATACCGACAACCTCCAGTTCTCCGAGGAATTCAGGGATTCAGTGATCCAAAATAACAGGTAGAGAAATGTTGGATTGTAGCAACAGTGAAAGCGCCTTCTTCAGGAGAATCCGAGGAGGAACAAAAAGACAATATCTCTTCAGAGAGAGATGAGGGCCCGTGCACTCGTACAAGATCGACAAAAAACAAAGCAAGACTCCTAGTACCGCCCCCCCCCCCACAAGAATGAAAAGCCTGGAAATCCACAAAGTTCCATGAAGCGAAAAAGAAGAAAGACACAAGGAAACACCGGTTGATTACACATAATCACGAAACGAGGCGCTCGGCGGACGACGAAAAGGACTCTTTACGGAAACATATTCAAGGAGGTTGATGCAGATGTCATCTTGATTTCGGAAAACTGAATCAACACGCGTAGTGAACTAATGAATATTTGGAATTACGACGTGTTGATCACAAATTATTTGGAAGAGCGATTCGACGGAGCCGCTATTACGATTAAAAAAAGGAATAAAATACAAGTAAAATCAGAAATTGCGAAGAATCCTATTTCGCAATTAAGGTCGAACTTGACATAGGAAAGATGGTCATGGCCACCGAATACCAGCATTCAAAGAGGGACACTTTACCTTGGCAGTCTCTCATTGGACTATTTGGCAGAAAGACCCCCACAATTCTACAGGAGTAGCTGAATACCTCCTGTCAAGAGTCCGGCTATAGAACTTTCGATTGGATTGGGAGGAGCCTCGATACTTTGCTGCACAAGAACTTCGTCCAGCAAATTGACCCCAACTTTGTTAGAAGTGGGAGTGCCACAAAACCAGACATGTCTGGCCAATCATCTGATGTCGTTCAACTACAACATGGAACCAATCCAGGTACCATATAGTGATCATATAGAGATTCTACTCGCCATAAATAGGCATACTGGCCAAGGTAAGCATCACTCTTCGAGAATTATCATGCTCACACTCTGAATGAGGCAATTCTCAAGGAGATTGACGAGGCACTCGACGACCTTAATAAACACGTAATCAACGCAGGTAGAGAAGTATCCCGAAATCTACATATAGGTCCATCGCAACATATAGATGAACCGAATATATGAAGGATTTATACCGTGAACTTAAATTATTATAAATAACAGAAACGAATCAATTGACTCAATACAAAGAAGTACAAAATCAAAGAAGAGCTCAACCAGTTGATCTTTGAACAACAGTGGAGACGTTAGGACGATGCGATCGAAAGCCTCGATCATGACGCATCTCCCAAGGATTTTTGAAATAAAATCAGACGTCTTGAAAGATCGACTGAAAGGAAGATGAAAATGGAAATACGAAACGAAGACAGAAACATCGAAACGGAAGAAGAAACATTGAAGCAATATTCCGAAGTTATTTGAAAAAATAATCAGTAAAACTGAAGAGAACGAAGATTTTTATATTGAGTTTGAAAACGAAATCATAGACGAGTTGAAAACAAATCCATAGGGCGCACGTGCACCAGTGGGTAGATAGATAACGCGACGGAAGCGCCGAGATAACCGACGAGAACTACTCGACGTGCTCCGCTCATTCCTACACAAGCTCCGGGAAAATCGCGGCTAACAGTTCAAACTTTGAAAAGGCATCAGCAAAGGTCAGTGAAGTACTGAGAAGGATTTATTACACATTGTCTAAATACAGCATACTCGTTAGTTAGTTAGCCAACGCCAATCCTTCCATGATACTGGGAGGATCCCGGACCGGATAATGAAATCTATATAAGGTCAGTATGACAATCGCTGGTCGGCCTGAGGGCACCAGGGGGCGGTCCTCGTATATAAAAATGGTGACTCGTTTTAGAGAGGGTGTATTATACTGCTTCGGACAGCTTGGCATACCCTTAATAAATAGCTCTATATACATATAGGATACTTTTACTATGCTTTCAAGACCGCGAAAATGATTTTCTAGCCAAGCATGCGAAGAATCCAATGCAGAGAGAGAGAGAGAGAGAGAGAGAGAGAGAGAGAGAGAGAGAGAGAGAGAGAGAGAGAGAAGCTACCGGTCAATTTTACTCTTGGAATTGGCGGGAACCTTTTCGAGAAAATCGCCGCCCAAAAAACTGATGTATCAATTGGAGGATATCTCCCTGTACATCCGTATCAATTTGGCTTTCGGAAAAGGCAAAGTGCGGAGAAGGCGATAAATGTCATCACAGAAAAGCTCGCCTAAGCCAAAAGGGAGAGTTATGTGGAAATTGTATGTCGGGATGTATCAAAAACATATGATATTGTGTGGCAAACGGGAATGCAATAAAACACTGTGGCTGGCACTATATCACGGAGAGACCGGCGTATATTAATGTGGGAAGCAAGGATGGGCCAAAGTTCTTGCTGAATTCAGAAGTTACGCAAGCTGGGTGTCTGTTCCGAATTCTTTACTCGATATACACCGCAGATGTCCCAGCCCCATGCAACCCAGCTTCTCTCAATTTAAATTTGCGATGATTTCAGACAAATAATCCATTGTCTTAGTAGTTCGCTTACATAACCTTCTCTTTGACCACTTTTATTTCGTTCTATCTCTGCCACTCATCCTTTGTCCCTATGAAACACACGCACACACATTAATTGGTAATTGGAGAGTGCCTTTAACATCAGAGTGATTCAACAATGAAAGAGGTCAAATATTTCCTGTTTAAATGTTTGGGGCACGAGGACCCTTAGTCTTCATAGAGAAGAATCTTGCGGGAAGTGTTCAGGGAGCAGACTTGACCGCTTGAAAGGAGGTGGGAAAAAATTCAGTGACAGCCACGAGAGTAGAGGCAGTGCCACATGAGTGAAAATCGTCATTCTGACCATGAAAGAGGGAATGTCTGTGGTTTTTGTATTGGTAACAGAGAGCGTCAGCAGGGATGAGATGCTTGGCAGGTGACCAGTGTAGGTTGTCCACAAATTGTGCCATGGAATCCAGCTCTCCATCAACCGAGAGGGTGAGAAGACTTGGGAAAAAGAAATGGCAAAGTGGGAACCTTGGGGTAAATAAAAAGGGTTACCTTGGAGCCTTGAATCGTGGGAACAAATTTTTTGACTACGGAAAAGCCGCAATTTTGACTGAACCGGGTATAACTTTTCGAAAATAAGATAAGGGAGCACTACTCTCTCTTATGGGTAGGAACGTTGTTCTCTGGTGACACTCCCCCTCTCATCAACTAAAATACGAAATGGGTCGTCCTGGAATGGGTGTCTTAAGTCGGGGACTGATGATGGCGTCTGGCTACAGAGACTACGGAAGCAGATGCCCTCGTTGGTTAGGAAATATCTCAGGAATTCGAGCCGTTCTGCTCCTAATTGTATGGCGGTAACCACTCCACCAGAGACCAGACAGTGTCGGTGGGTTTCGGGGTGAGTTGCGCGGTCTGGAGAGACGACCAAATAGGTCGAAAATGAAGGGAAGATCTCGGCTGGGACGTCGCCATGGAAACACCCACTTGGAAGATGGGATCGTGCCTTTTCTGCCCCAACACTTGTACGGGTCTCTGTGGCGATATGTTTTCCGCACATTTTAACTTCATATATGCCTCTTTCTTTACACATCTCTCCTAACAAACTCTCTCCTTGATACGCCCTCTTGGGTGGGGTAGGGGTAGGGAGGGCACTTCGAATTTGAAGGAAAAGAAAAACTTGCTGAAAAATGCTCGCGGTCACTTCATTCCGGTGCCCAGACGAAGAAGAGAAGAGAATATAGAGAAGCGCAAAGAAGAAGATAACGGAAGACATCCCCTTAAGGCATTGAGGTCAAGGAGGGAAACTCAGGTTGTTGGGGCATGTAAGGCACACAATCTTATATTACATCCTCATGCGAGTTATGGATTTTCATAAACGACCGCTTCTCCCACACATACCTCCTAAAGCTCCATTCGGGAATCGAACTTCTTCGCTCTTCCTTCTCGAGAGTCGATGAGAGGCGTCCTGTGAAGGACAATGGTCTCGAACAGTGACATGTAAAGATTATTATTATTATTAAGACTTTCCATTAGGATCATCAAAAATGCTGAGGCAAGGTCCATAATTGGGTAAGGTTGGGAGAAGTGAAAAGGTGAGGATGGTACATAGCTGGAGCAATCTTGACATAGGTATAAGTAGTGACCTGAGTAAATTTGCTGATGATACTAAGCTAGGTAGGGCCATTAGGGCTGAGTCTGATGCTGTTGTAATGCAGGAGGAATTGACCATTCTGTCCAATTGGGCTGAGAAATGGCAAAGGAAGTTTAACATAGACAAATGTAGTGTACTTAGTATAGGTAGAAATAATCCATTGAATAGTTATAAATTAAATGGGAGAATTTTAGGGAGGACTGATTGTGAGAGGGACTTGGGTAAGTTCAGACCTTCGTCCTAGAAAGCAATGCCTAAATGCTAAGAATAAAGCTAATAGGATATTGGGATTCATTAGGAGGAGTGTAAGTAATAAGAGTGCTGAAGTCATTCTAAAACTGTATCTGGCGCTAGTTAGGCCTCATCTAGATAATGCAGTACAATTTTGGTCACCAATTATAGGAAGGATATTGATTTGCTTGAGTCTGTGCAGAGAAGGATGACAAAGATGATTGGTGGGCTAAGGAACTTACCTTATGGTGAAAGGCTCAGAAAACTAAATCTACATACATTGGAAAGGAGAAGAGTCAGAGGGGAATTGATTGAAGTCTTCAAATGGGTAAAAGGATATAATAAAGAGGATCTGGGTAAGGTTCTTATACTTAGTGAACATGACAGGACACGTAGCAATGGGTTTAAGCTTGATAAGTATAGGTTTAGGAAGGAGATTGGGAGGAATTGGTTTACAAATCGTGTGGTAGATGAATGGAATAGGCTCACTAGACATGTGATAGAAGCCTCCTCTCTGGGTAGTTTTAAGAATAGATTAGATAAATATATGGATGAAGCTGCTAGATGGGACTGACTTTTTTATGTACATATGTATATATTTTTCTAAGGAGGGGGGAGATTATATTTTGCGGTTGCATGAATGGACATAATCCTCTGGATGCATTTTATGTATATTGTAGATTAGATCTGACGAACTCCTGTAAAGGGTGACAATGTTGATGACTTTTCTCTGGTAAGAAATCTTTTGTGTGTTGACTGGAACAGGAGCTGCCAAGTGTAGGCCATGAATGGTCTTTTGCAGTCTCCTTCTTTTCTTATGTTCTTATGTACTAAGAAAAGAAGTAGTCTGCAAAAAGCTATTCCATAGCTTATAGGAGGCAGCTCTTGTCCCCCCCCCCAGTTCACTACCACCTACCCCGCTCTTTCATAAATCTATCCAGTCTATTCTTAAAACTCGGCAAGGAGGAAACTTTTAGCACATGAATATTGAGCCTATTCCATTCATCTACTACTCGATTCGTAAACCAATTTCTACCAATCTCTTTTCCTAAACTTGTCAGCTTAAAACCATTGCTACGTGTCCTATCGTCTTTGTGGAAGAATAAGGAGAGAGATAAGGAATCCCCCCCCCCCCTGACTTCCCCAGTTCGCCGTTGACTGCTCAGAAAACTAAATCTACATACATTGGAAAGGAGAAGAGTCAGAGGGGAATTGATTGAAGTCTTCAAATGGGTAAAAGGATATAATAAAGGGGATCTGGGTAAGGTTCTTATACTTAGTGAACATGACAGGACACGTAGCAATGGGTTTAAGCTTGATAAGTAGAGGTTTAGGAAGGAGATTGGGAGGAATTGGTTTACAAATCGTGTGGTAGATGAATGGAATAGGCTCACTAGACATGTGATAGAAGCCTCCTCTCTGGGTAGTTTTAAGAATAGATTAGATAAATATATGGATGAAGCTGCTAGATGGGACTGACTTTTTTATGTACATATGTATATATTTTTCTAAGGAGGGGGGAGATTATATTTTGCGGTTGCATGAATGGACATAATCCTCTGGATGCATTTTATGTATATTGTAGATTAGATCTGACGAACTCCTGTAAAGGGTGACAATGTTGATGACTTTTCTCTGGTAAGAAATCTTTTGTGTGTTGACTGGAACAGGAGCTGCCAAGTGTAGGCCATGAATGGTCTTTTGCAGTCTCCTTCTTTTCTTATGTTCTTATGTACTAAGAAAAGAAGTAGTCTGCAAAAAGCTATTCCATAGCTTATAGGAGGCAGCTCTTGCCCCCCCCCCCCCCAGTTCACTACCACCTACCCCGCTCTTTCATAAATCTATCCAGTCTATTCTTAAAACTCGGCAAGGAGGAAACTTTTAGCACATGAATATTGAGCCTATTTCATTCATCTACTACTCGATTCGTAAACCAATTTCTACCAATCTCTTTTCCTAAACTTGTCAGCTTAAAACCATTGCTACGTGTCCTATCGTCTTTGTGGAAGAATAAGGAGAGAGATAAGGAATCCCCCCCCCCCTGACTTCCCCAGTTCGCCGTTGACTGCTCTAAATTCGTTTGCCCTATATACTGCGAAAATTAGAGCAATGGAAAGACCATTAAGTGGGCTTCGCGACTTCGCGTTATAGAACCTTATCGCGACCCAAGGCAGTAAAGGAAGTCTGTTGGCGATAAATCTCTCTCCGTCTAGATAATTTCGGGGTATATATTCGACAGTTCAGAATTCACAAGCAGATTGTGTCTGAAGCCGCCGTCCAGTACGTTAGTCGTAACGTCTTCGTAGTCGAGAGGAAATCGACTACATTCTCGTCCTGAGAAGAATTGAGTGATCATCTAAAAGCCAAGGAATGGCTAGTCGTCACTCAGTGTTGTTCGTGGAGATAGTTAAGCTCGCTTCAACTCTTCTCACCACGTCTTCGGATTTTAAGGATCGAAAAGCCATCCCCGAAGCGCCCTCCGTTTACCTTTGCCTCTTGAGGATAAGAGGCCCCCCAACTTCAGTTTCCCGGAGTTGAATTGAGCGTCTCGTGAGACGCCCACAAGTTCGAGGTCGAACTTACATACCTGCTCCTACTCGCCGGACATCAAGGTAAAAGGGATTTAACCC
This sequence comes from Ceratothoa steindachneri, assembly GCA_963969495.1. Taxonomy (NCBI): domain Eukaryota; kingdom Metazoa; phylum Arthropoda; class Malacostraca; order Isopoda; family Cymothoidae; genus Ceratothoa; species Ceratothoa steindachneri. The sequence goes on from OZ018334.1 coordinate 19,671,627, forward strand.
CCTTCATCACGCTCCTCCCACCTTTACCGCGTCGAACCTCAAGGATCCCCTTTGCTCTACAACTTGCATAATTGTAAGATCATTTCTTAATTAATTATCCCTCGGTTCAAACTTAATTGATAGTGTGAATCATCTTAGCCTTGAACCTTTAATATTTAATTGCATTGCGATTTAACTTGCCATATATATGTGTGTAATCTTTAGTCCTATTAAAGTATATTTTGTAGCCATGTTTGAATATTCCTTGGCCTAGCAACTGTGTATTTAAAGCACCCTTAGAACCATCCTCAGGTGAAGCCTTAATATGGGTCGGCCAGTAGGCCAGTGTATGTATAACAGCGTACACCTGGTCATACCACGACAGTATTCACTAAAAATAAAAACCTTACCTATGCCTTCCCTATTATAACTTTTTACTCACTTGAAGACTCCAATCAAGTCCCCCTCGAACTCTTTTCCTGTCTCGCTAACGTAACACCGATATTTATAAAAGGCAGTAAATCTCTACCTAGTAATTATCACCCAATTAGTTTAACCTCGGTCCTTTGAAAATGATAGAAGCACTTATATGCGTCGAACTCGTTAACCATTTGGAAGAAAAAGAATCTACTTGGAGACACACAACATGGCTTTCGTAATAAACGTTTCTGCCTATTGCCTAACGAATATATTAGACTTTTTTAACGACCCTTATAATGAATATGACGAGAGCAAAGCAGTTGACATAATTTACCTCAAGTTTAAAAAGGCCTTCAATAAAGTTCCCCAAAGACGTCAGCAGTCCCCTTGAATTTACTGGGGTTTTTTTTTCTCCCCAACAGCTTTTTACTAGTAGAAAAACCTAACCTAATAACAAACAATTTTTACTTTTATAGGTTCGTTGATTATTTTATGCGCCTCTAAATAATCTAAAAGTTTTTCGCGATCATACAAAGTAAAGCCGAATTCGAATATCAAAGAAGCACATGGAGAGCACGAAAACACAATAACGAAAGAAAAACATTTGTCAAACAGGTCTTATTTATAAGCTACGATGTTGCCAGTAAGAAGCTATCGTTCGCAATAAACAAAAATACGAAAACAAAACAAAAAACAATAAAAGACATCAAGAAACCTTACCTAACTTAGAAAAAACTATAAACGAGCAGAGCGCAGATATTTAGTAAATAATAGACTAAAAGTTACAAATCTCCAAAACAACAAAAAAATAAAACGCAGTGATTGTCACATCTGACGCTAGTGTCTGACGTCATAAGAGATATGCCGTAACCCAAAATTGTAGCTGACTAACAGCGCCATCTACCGTGCGCCTCGAATCTGAAGTATTACCAATAGATGGGACTGACTTTTTTATGTACATATGTATATATTTTTCTAAGGAGGGGGGAGATTATATTTTGCGGTTGCATGAATGGACATAATCCTCTGGATGCATTTTATGTATATTGTAGATTAGATCTGACGAACTCCTGTAAAGGGTGACAATGTTGATGACCTTTCTCTGGTAAGAAATCTTTTGTGTGTTGACTGGTACAGGAGCTGCCAAGTGTAGGCCATGAATGGTCTTTTGCAGTCTCCTTCTTTTCTTATGTTCTTATACCCCCCCCCCCCCAATTTAATGAAACTCAGGATCATCGTAGTGTAGTTCTCCCATTGTGTTTACCCCCACACGAGCCGTCAACTTAAATGTACTCCAAAAACGTGAAACATTTTGGAACACGCGACAAAATAGTACGTCCCATCGTTCGCGCCGATAATCTATATATTTACCGCAGCTTCATCCATATATTTATCTAATCTATTCTTAAAACTACCCAGAGAGGAGGCTTCTATCACATGTCTAGTGAGCCTATTCCATTCATCTACCACACGATTTGTAAACCAATTCCTCCCAATCTCCTTCCTAAACCTATACTTATCAAGCTTAAACCCATTGCTACGTGTCCTGTCATGTTCACTAAGTATAAGAACCTTACCCAGATCCCCTTTATTATATCCTTTTACCCATTTGAAGACTTCAATCAATTCCCCTCTGACTCTTCTCCTTTCCAATGTATGTAGATTTAGTTTTCTGAGCCTTTCACCATAAGGTAAGTTCCTTAGCCCACCAATCATCTTTGTCATCCTTCTCTGCACAGACTCAAGCAAATCAATATCCTTCCTATAATTGGTGACCAAAATTGTACTGCATTATCTAGATGAGGCCTAACTAGCGCCAGATACAGTTTTAGAATGACTTCAGCACTCTTATTACTTACACTCCTAATGAATCCCAATATCCTATTAGCTTTATTCTTAGCATTTAGGCATTGCTTTCTAGGACGAAGGTCTGAACTTACCCAAGTCCCTCTCACAATCAGTCCTCCCTAAATTTCTCCCATTTAATTTATAACTATTCAATGGATTATTTCTACCTATACTAAGTACACTACATTTGTCTATGTTAAACTTCCTTTGCCATTTCTCAGCCCAATTGGACAGAATGGTCAATTCCTCCTGCATTACAACAGCATCAGACTCAGCCCTAATGGCCCTACCTAGCTTAGTATCATCAGCAAATTTACTCAGGTCACTACTTATACCTATGTCAAGATCATTAATATAAATTAAGAATAGCAAGGGACCCAAAACAGATCCTTGCGGAACTCCACTGCTAACACACCCCCACTCAGATTTAACTCCATCTATACTAACTCTTTGCTGTCTGTCACCAAGCCATGACTGAATCCACCTAAATATACTGCCATCGATCCCGTGTGCTTTAACTTTGCTCAGAAGTCGTAAGTGTGGCACTCGATCAAAAGCCTTACTAAAGTCCAAGTATAAAATATCATAGTTTTCATCATTATCTGCTGCTTCATACACCTTACTATAAAAAGACAGCAAATTAGTCAGACAAGATTTACCCTTACTAAAGCCATGCTGTGATTCCTTTATCAACTTATGCTTATCCAAGTGATCCCTAATATTCCTTGCTATAATAGATTCCATCATTTTCCCTACCACTGATGTCAAACTTACTGGTCTGTAATTAGACATATTTGTTTTATCCCCTTTCTTAAATATAGGTATCACATTGGCTTTCTTCCATGCCACTGGCACAATGCCACTCTCCAATGATTTTCTAAAGATGCATGCTAGGGGCTCACTTAACACATTCTTTCAAAATTCTAGGAAAGACCTCATCAGGACCGGGTGCTTTACTACTTTTTATTTTATCAATTTCCTTTGTCACTATCTCCTTTGTGATCAAGATATCCTTTAATTTCTCTTCATCATTACCCCGAAAGATCATTGACACCTCGGGTATATTTAGAGTATCCTCCTGTGTAAATACTGAGAGAAAAAAGTCATTTAGCATTCCAGCCATTGAGTCCCTATCACTCACTAATTCTCCATTGGAATCTATAAGTGGGCCTATTTTATCTCTAACCTTAGTTTTGTATAATTGATAAAAACTTTTAGGATCTTCCTTTGCCCTATTTGCCACTTTAATTTCATAATTTCTCCTTGCTACTCTAACTAACTTTTTAACATCTCTTGCTAGTTCATTATATCTCTGCCTTAAGTGATCCTCTCCATTTTTTATTTTCCTATAAATGCCCTTTTTAATGCCAATATAATGCTTAATTTTATCTGTCATCCATTTTGGGTTATTATTTTTAGTCCTAATCTCCTTATAAGGAATGTTAATCATCTGACCTGTAATTAATTGCTCAATTATTCTCTCATACTCCTCTTCAATTGTAATCTCTTCCTCCTGGTGATTATTGTCTCCACTAACTGATATCATTGAATCTATTCCTGAATTGATTTCATTGCCTGGTTTCTGTACAACTGCCTCCAGGTAAGTCCTTAGCCCATTATAATTTGCTCTTCCAAAGTCAGGAATTTTAACATTTTTCATGCTACTATGAATACCATTCCATTTCATCTTGAATCTAATTTCACAATGGTCACTATTACCCAAATTTCCTCTAATCTCAGTATCCTTAATAACTTCTTCCCTATTTGTCAGAACTAAATCCAGTATATTATAACTAAATCCAGTATATTAAAAACTAAATCCAGTATGGGGGGCACAGCCCCCCAGTATATGATTCTAATTGTTTATAGAATAATAATTCGAAAAGGACTCAAACGTGCATAAATATTCCAACACGAGTGAACGATAATATTTACACACAAATTTTTTTTCGGCCGGGCCGCTAATCTACATATTTACCAAAAATATGACAGGCGCAGAGAACAAATTTCAACAACCTAAACAAGGTCCACACACACAAAAAAGAAGTTTTGCGAGCATTTAAACTGAATTAGGTCAGATGGTGTTGACGTATCTGATTAGCTCCGCATAACTAATATTTCATTAACTAAATCCTTCTATATATATTTGTAGTAATTGAGGTTTGCCGCACTTATTTATAATTAGGAGCTTATACAGGCCTATTGATTTCCGGTAGGTCTTTTGAAATTGAGGATGACCCCGATGGGTCTCCTCCTGATAATATAAATCTTCCATTCAAATACTTAATAGTACCTGTAAAAGAAGATAGAAGATGATAAATTTAATGACAAGCCCCTTCAATTTAGCATTGCTCTTAAAAACAGCAATTTACTTAATGATATCCAACATCATGACGTAACTTTTACTGGTCACACAAAAAATTGCATTATTAGTACCAGTACTAAGATTAAAAATATATTCTTAGATAGTGCAGGTTTCTTACTAGGTGAGTGGAAAGTAACTCGTAAATTACTATCAGATCTTCCAAAATCCTATGGGGTTATTGGCCCAATTGCTCTAAATGAGAATGTAGTGGAAATAAAGAATGAATTAATATCTAATGGCTACCCTATACTATCAATGTCTCGTATCAATAAAAGAATAAAAAAAGATAACACTCCAACACAATTTATTAAAATTGACTTCTCAGTTGAAAATAAGCCAACTATAATTAAAATACTGTATACAAATTTCCATGTAAATGATTATACTCCACTACCGATACAATGCTTCAGATGTCAAAAATATGGACATACATTTAATTCCTGTCTATCAAGAGCAAAATGTCTAATATGTAGTAATGACCACTCAGCTAAAGACTGCCCAAGAGTCGCTTTAAAATGCGCAAATTGCAACTTAAACCATGTATCAACCTTCAAAGGATGCAAAGTATACCAGGAAGCTAAGAAAGTTGAAATCGTAGCAAAAAAGTTTAATCTCAGTTATGAAAGTGCTAAAACACACATAAAAGAAAATAATATAAACTCTTATCCATCCTCTATTTCCAAGGAAACTGCTGCATATCTTAAAAACTAACCTACAAAATAGAACCATCAATAATAATACAGCAAATGGCAAATCAATTCACCACCAAACCTTGATTAATAACCCCAATTCACTTGTTTATAAGACAAGCAATCCAAATTTTCTTACTAATTCAAATATATCCTCTACCGACCCCCTCAAAATTAGTAATCATCAAAATAATGCAAACGATACACATTTACAACTTTCTCTTAATTGCTTTGCTTAAAAGACCTGGGACAGTAGGAATTTGAAGAAGCATTAGTTGAAGCAAAACAAATGCAACAAGAAGCTATACACTCTCAATCTGCTGATACAACGCTTAATAATGAAACTCAACTAATATTAGGGAAAAAAGGAAATAAAAATCAAGAAATGCTCACTGAAGCTGATAATCAGGGCAAAACTGTCAGGCAAGACACAAGTATTCCAAAACCTAAAGAAAATAAACTAAACATCACTATATCTCATAAAAATGTAGCCCCAGATAAAAGTAGACAAAAACCTCCCATTGTTGAAACAAATGATGCAGTTAATCTCAAAGGTAAAAATTAAACCCCCCTAAATTCTGAACCTGAAAAAAATAAAAGAAACAGCAAAACTAATAATCCAAACCTAATCAAATCAAATAAAAGACCGGTTTGTAGTGCACCTGGCTTTGTTCTGGAAGGTTGTCTTACAGGAAGCTCCTGATTCTCAATGTAAGATTGGGATATAATACTGATTTGGGTGTGTAGTTTATCTTGTATTTATTTAATACATCAATCACTGTGTAATAAATACATTAGTGATTAATACTTTTGGGGAAGATAACTGGCAGCAATCCTGAGCAAGAATTTTTTTGGCGAGTGTTAACTTTTTCCTTAGTAAATTTCTGAGAGTATGGCTGTTTGTATAGATGGTGAGAGCATGCCGTTTGAAAGTAGTGTGTATGTGGTGTGTGATGCATGTGGAGTTGAAAGGAGAGTGAATGTAACTGAATGCTGTGTGTGTTTTCTGGAAGGGGAGGTTAGGAGGTTGAGTGGGGAATGTAAGAGGTTGAATGATTTGGTGTTTGAGGTGAGAAGAGATGCAAGTGTGCGATTGAAGGGTGAGATTAGTTCTAAGAGGGTGGAAGATAGGGCTAGGACTGGGAACAGTGTGGAAGTTGTGAGTGATGCTGAATGGTGGGTGAAAATGGATAGGATAGATAAGTTAGGACAGATTAGGTGTTTGAAAAGGAAGGACATAGAACCTGTTAGGTTGACTAACAGATTCAATGTCCTGAGAGAGGAAGAGTGTGAAAGTGATTTGCCTGGTGTGATTGTGGATGAAAGCAGGAAGGGTGGTAGTGTGACTGAGAGCAGGAGGGAGGGTAATGTTAGGCCAAGACAGAATAGGAGAATGACTGAGGTGCTAGTGATGGGTGACTCTCAGATTAGGTATTTAGATAGGAAGTTGAGTGATAGCAAGTGGAAGGGAATGAGAGTTTGTCTGCCGGGTGCTGGTGTAAGTGGTGTTTGTGAGAGGTATGATAGGCTGGTTTCTGGGTGTGAGAGGGATGCAGTTGTGATTACGGATGTGGGAGTGAATGATGTAAAGAAGGTGGGTACATGTGAGTTACGTGAGCAGTATAAAAGGTTAGTTGAAAGGATGAGTAAAAGCAGGGTAAAAGGTGTTGTTTCTGGTGTGCTTCCGAGATTGGATGTGGGGGTAGAATGGTTGTTGCGTGCAATTGGTTTGAATGAATTTGTGAAAGGACTGTGTGAGGAGTTAGGATTGGTGTTTGTAGATGTCTGGGCTGGGTTTTATGGGAATAGGAGGTTGTATGCGATGGATGGGCTCCATCTTAGTCGGGCAGGTGTTGAGGTTCTATGGGGGAAGCTGGATAGTGTGATTAGGTCCTTACGGGTGGGAAACTAGAAGCTGTTAGAGGTAAGTGAATAACAGGAATAGAGGGCAGGTGTAGGAAATGGAAGGGATGCAGAGATAGAGGAATAGCTAGGGGGGAGGGCATAATGATGCATTATAGGGGGACTAATGCACAAGGGAATGAGCAGATAACTAGGAATAAAAAGCACGATGCAATGAAGATGGGAATAATAAAAAAACCTTACAAATATACTACACAAATGGTCGGAGTATAAGGAATAAGATAGATCTCTTAAGAGTGTTAGCGAGTGAAGAGAATTTTGATATAATTGCGATAACAGAGTCATGGCTTGATTTGGCAGGTAATCACTTTAAACCTGAGGTTGAGATTGAGGGCTTTAACATGTTCCATACAGATAGGAATAGGAAGAGAGGAGGAGGGGTTATTATTTATATTAAAGATAATCTCCAGTGTTGTGTAAACAGTACAATTAAATTAGATGATAACACAGAGTCATTATGGCTAAATGTAAAGGAAGGTAAAAACAAGCTTGTCATAGGATTATTATACAGACCACCAAATCTTAGTAAGGAAGCTTCAAATCTTTTGTGGCAGGAGATAGAATGGGCATGTAGAAGTAAGCATGTGTGTATAATGGGCGATTTTAATTACAGAAATATAGAATGGGAAGCTCTTGTGGGTGATCAGGAGGCTGAGGAATTTTTGAATGCTGTCCAAGATAATTTTCTGAGGCAGATTATTAACGAACCCACTAGAGGTAATAATATACTGGATTTAGTTCTGACAAATAGGGAAGAAGTTATTAAGGATACTGAGATTGGAGGAAATTTGGGTAATAGTGACCATTGTGAAATTAGATTCAAGATGAAATGGAATGGTATTGATAGTAGCATGAACAATGTTAAAATTCCTGACTTTAGAAGAGCAGTTGTACAGAAATCAGGAATAGATTCAATGATATCAGTTAGTGGAGACAATAATCACCAGGAGGAAGAAATTACAATTGAAGAGGAGTATGAAAGAATAATTGAGCAATTAATTACAGGTCAGATGATTAACATTCCTTATAAGGAGATTAGGACTAAAAATATTGACCCAAAATGGATGACAGATAAAATTAAGCATTATATTGGCATTAAAAAGGGCATTTATAGGAAAATAAAAAATGGAGAGGATCACTTAAGGCAGAGATATAATGAACTAGCAAGAGATGTTAAAAAGTTAGTTAGAGTAGCAAGGAGAAATTATGAAATTAAAGTGGCAAATAGGGCAAAGGAAGATCCTAAAAGTTTTTATCAATTATACAAAACTAAGGTTAGAGATAAAATAGGCCCACTTATAGATTCCAATGGAGAATTAGTGAGTGATAGGGACTCAATGGCTGGAATGCTAAATGACTTTTTTCTCTCAGTATTTACACAGGAGGATACTCTAAATATACCCGAGGTGTCAATGATCTTTCGGGGTAATGATGAAGAGAAATTAAAGGATATCTTGATCACAAAGGAGATAGTGACAAAGGAAATTGATAAAATAAAAAGTAGTAAAGCACCCGGTCCTGATGAGGTCTTTCCTAGAATTTTGAAAGAATGTAAGGATGTGTTAAGTGAGCCCCTAGCATGCATCTTTAGAAAATCATTGGAGAGTGGCATTGTGCCAGTGGCATGGAAGAAAGCCAATGTGATACCTATATTTAAGAAAGGGGATAAAACAAATATGTCTAATTACAGACCAGTAAGTTTGACATCAGTGGTAGGGAAAATGATGGAATATATTATAGCAAGGAATATTAGAGATCACTTGGATAAGCATAAGTTGATAAAAGATTCACAGCATGGCTTTAGTAAGGGTAAATCCTGTCTGACTAATTTGCTGTCTTTTTATAGTAAGGTGTATGAAGCAGCAGATAATGATGAAAACTATGATATTTTATACCTGGACTTTAGTAAGGCTTTTAATCGAGTGCCACACTTACGGCTTCTGAGCAAAGTTAAAGCACACAGGATCGATGGCAGTATATTTAGGTGGATTCAGTCATGGCTTGGTGACAGACAGCAAAGAGTTAGTATAGATGGAGTTAAATCTGAGTGGGGGTGTGTTAGCAGTGGAGTTCCGCAAGGATCTGTTTTGGGTCCCTTGCTATTCTTAATTTATATTAATGATCTTGACATAGGTATAAGTAGTGACCTGAGTAAATTTGCTGATGATACTAAGCTAGGTAGGGCCATTAGGGCTGATTCTGATGCTGTTGTAATGCAGGAGGAATTGACCATTCTGTCCAATTGGGCCGAGAAATGGCAAATGAAGTTTAACATAGACAAATGTAGTGTACTTAGCATAGGTAGAAATAATCCATTGAATAGTTATAAATTAAATGGGAGAATTTTAGGGAGGACTGATTGTGAGAGGGACTTGGGTAAGTTCAGACCTTTGTCCTAGAAAGCAATGCCTAAATGATAAGAATAAAGCTAATAGGATATTGGGATTCATTTTTAGGAGTGTAAGTAATAAGAGTGCTGAAGTCATTCTAAAACTGTATCTGGCGCTAGTTAGGCCTCATCTAGATAATGCAGTACAATTTTGGTCACCAATTATAGGAAGGATATTGATTTGCTTGAGTCTGTGCAGAGAAGGATGACAAAGATGATTGGTGGGCTAAGGAACTTACCTTATGGTGAAAGGCTCAGAAAACTAAATCTACATACATTGGAAAGGAGAAGAGTCAGAGGGGAATTGATTGAAGTCTTCAAATGGGTAAAAGGATATAATAAAGGGGATCTGGGTAAGGTTCTTATACTTAGTGAACATGACAGGACACATAGCAATGGGTTTAAGCTTGATAAGTATAGGTTTAGGAAGGAGATTGGGAGGAATTGGTTTACAAATCGTGTGGTAGATGAATGGAATAGGCTCACTAGACATGTGATAGAAGCCTCCTCTCTGGGTAGTTTTAAGAATAGATTAGATAAATATATGGATGAAGCTGCTAGATGGGAATGACTTTTTTTTTATGTACATATGTATATATTTTTCTTTGGAGTCGGGAGATTATATTTTGCGTTCGCATGAATGGACATAATCCTCTGGATGCATTTTATGTATATTGTAGATTAGATCTGACGAACTCCTGTAAAGGGTGACAATGTTGATGACTTTTCTCTGGTAAGAAATCTTTTGTGTGTTGACTGGAACAGGAGCTGCCAAGTGTAGGCCATGAATGGTCTTTTGCACTCTCCTTTTCTTATGTTCTTATGTATAAGTATATACTGGGGGGCTGCACCCCCTAGACACCCCCTTCCCCAATTGATTGAAACTCAGGATCATTGCAGGGTAGTTCCCCCGCAGTGATATCTCTCCCAGAGCAGTCCCCTTGAATTTACTGGGGGTTTTTCCCCAATAGCTTTTTACTGGCAGAAAAACCTATCCTAATGACAAACAATACTAGATAGAAGGGGTGGAGGTATAATGATCTTAATTCGCAAAGACATTAACTATAAAATAATAAATCTAAATGACTATATTAACAAAGCCCTTGAAGCTCAGGCTATCAGAATTTATCTAAAAAATAATAATGCTGTAGATATACTCAATTTATATAATCCCCATGCAAACAATTTTATTGAACAAGAACTAGAATTCTATACATCTCAACTAGCTAATAAATTAATGATTTGTGGTGATCTAAATCAAAGACACCCTGAATGGAATAATCATCTCAAGCGCGAACCTCTGCAACAAGCCACCGCTTTCAATAATTGTATTGCCCAATCAGATCTAAATATAGCAACTCATCTAGGTCTTAAAACAAGATATGACCTAAGAAATAACTCTTACTCAACTATTGACCTTACTTTAGTATCAGCAATTCTTTTGGATAAAACTGAAATAAACTTGGGTAGAGATCTCGGCTCAGATCATATCCCAATCCTTATCCATTTATCTGAACTAATAACTGTATCTAACATAGGAAAAAGACCAGATTGGAAGATAAAAAATAACAAATGGTCAGAATGGATAACTAATTTTACTCCAATTCAAGCTGACATATCTCAAAATCCACTTGAAAAATTAGATGAAATAATAGAAAATATAATAGAAGCCAGCAAATTAACTTTCAAACTTAGTATTAAACCTAAAAGCACTAAATATAACAAACCATGGTGGCCAGAAGAATGCAGCAAACAGGTGGCTCTGAGGCAGAAGGCTAAACGTACTAATGAAAGAAACTTCACTCCACAGAACACCATAGCCTTTAATAGACAAAAAACTATAGCACAAAGGACAATTAGAAGAGCCCCAAAAATATCTTTAAAAAAAAAATTATTTCTAATATAAACTTTAGAACCCCAATTCAAGATATCTGGTTCTTTTTTAAAAAGTTCAGAGGCACTTATAGAGAACAAACATTTCCTCTTATTCAAAATGGTAATCCAGTGCTAGGTGAAAAAGAAAAGGCAAATATTTTTGGACAGAATTTTGAAGATATCCTTAAAGATGGAGATCCAGTTATTTTAAATGAACAACAAAATAAATTGATCAGTGATGCTACAAAAGACTTATCAGAAGATTTTAACAAGGAATTCACTTGGGAAGAATACATTGATAGCTTAATCAGCATCTCAGAAAAAGGAGGAAAAGCCATGGGATCTGACTTAATACATAAAGCATTCCTAACAAATCTTCCACCAGAATATAAAAAGAAAATCTTAAAAATATTTAATAGCTGCTGGTCACTAGGTAAATTCCCATCCACATGGAAAGAAACATTATTGATACCCATAAAAAAACCTGATCAAGATCCTGCAAATCCAGGATCATATAGACTAATTTCCTTACTCTCTATTTTGGGAAAATGCTTTGAGAAAATGCTTTACAATAGACTTTATTGGTTTCTTGAAAAAAATAACATAATAAAATCCTTCTAATGTGGTTTCCGTAAGAAACACAGTTCAATTGATCAACTAGTGAAATTAGAAAATTTTATTAGGATAAATGTAAAAAAAACAAAGCATGTTGTAGCCCTAACATACAAACTCGCAAAATCTGGTGTAACAGGAAGACTATTAACTATTCTAGTCAATTATCTTAAAAATCGCTCATTTAAAATCTTCATTGGAGAATTCTTATCAGACAGCTTTAAATTTGATAGAGGAATACCACAAGGTTCAATATTGTCACCTATTCTATACACTATTTTCAACAATGACATGCCTCAATTAATAAACTGCAATATATCCTGTTTTGCAGATGATCGGGCAATATACACCAGTGGAAACACACTACAGGAAGCTGAAGAAAATCTTCAAAGAGCCGTTAATAAAATAAAAGATTTCTGTGACACATGGGGAACTACAATTAACATTAATAAAACTAAACTAATGTATTTTACAAATCAAAGAATACTTAGAACACCATTTATATCAATAAATAAACAAAGAATAAAAGATGTTAAAGAAAATAAGTTTCTAGGTCTCTTTTTTGATGCACCTTACTTGACCTGGAAATGTCATATAAATTACCTTGTATTAAATTGCCAAAAACGCCTGAATATACTGAAATCTTTTAGTAAATTATCATACAGAGCAAACCGAAAGTCATTACTTATATTTCTCAAGGCATATATTATCAGCAAGATACAATATGGATGTGAAGTTTATGATTCTGCCTGTCAATCTGTAAAAAAGAAACTAGATGTTATTGCTAATGCAGGAATTAGAATTAACATTGGAGCAATGAGGTCTTCTCCCATTTCCTCTCTTTATGGTGAAACTTGTATGCCACCACTTCAGTATCAGAGAGATTTTGTTAGCATGAAGTACTTTTTAAAAATACTCTCATCACCAAATAACCATATTTTGAAATAAAACTTCAATATTCACAAAAAAGCTTTTACAGAAGTTATGTGGACTACCCGAAACAAACTGCCTTATTACTATAGAGCTATCAATCTATGTAATAAACTTAGCATAGACTACTTCATATATAGGGAATCCTATATCAGTAATATACCACCTTGGGAAAACATAAAATTAACGATACAATCGAATTTACCAATAACTTACCCAAAATCAATGTCAAATATTAGCAAAACACTAATAGAAGATTACATCAACAACAATTTTACCGGAATCCAAAAATATTTACCGATGGATCTAAAGTACTCCTAAACGATAAATACTCATGTTCAGCTGCTATCTTTATTCAAGACTCTGGTCAGTGTTACTCTTGGAAATTGGATGGAGATCATACCGTACTTTTCACTGAACTATTTGCCATTAAAAAGGCACTTAGTCATTGCAAAAACTACTCTGCCACATCTGCTGTTATACTTACTGACTCACAATCTAGCCTCTATATATTAGAAGACCACAGGACAAGCCAAACATACTCAAACCTAGTTAATGAAATAATATCATTGTGGTATTCCCTTCAGAGCAACAATCATAAAATATATTTCCAATGGATACCCTCTCACATGTGGATAGTGGGAAATGAAAAAGCAGACCTATTAGCTAAAGCCTCCCACAATTTTAATAACATTGAAACCACTCCATTCTTTAAAAGCGAAATTGTAAACTTATTAAGAGAAAAGATACAAAAAGAATACTCCTCTATTTGGGAAAGATCTGTAATTTCTACTCAATTTGGTGAAATAAAAAATAAATTCAATCATTGGCCATGGTCATTGGATAAACATAGGAGACTCGAAACTGCACTTGTCAGACTGAGATCAGGACATGTAGGCTTAAATTGCTACCTAAACAAAATTAAGTTAAAAAACTCACCAAATTGTGATCACTGCAATTTACCTGAGACAGTAAAACATTTTCTATTAGAATGTCCCGCTTATAATATAAAAAGACAAAATGATAGGCAATCTAAGCTTACTGAATATAAAAAATATAACTCTCAAAACCCTTTTGGGAGGAGGTGGTTTCATCCCACATACCCAAGAAAAGATAAAAAAAATACTTCTTAAATTTCTTGCTTCTAGTAGAAAATTATCAAAATTATAAAACTAAAACTGCTTAAAAATAATTAATATATTACTATTATAGGAACCTAGTATACTCCAACTTGATTATCACAATAACTATAAATAACTCACTATCCTGGGAGTTTGGGTGCCTTAAAAAAGAGGCCATTTGACTCGGATGACCTATGATGAGCCCTTGTGGCTTTTGTCATCTGTTATATTATATTGTGGGGGACTTTGGTGATGGTGCTTTTTGTGGGTGGGTTTTGACCGATGCAGATGACCTTTGATAGGCCCTTGTGGCTTTTGTCATCCGTGAAATTATGTTATGTTATGTTAAACTAAGTCTGCTTGATCAGTCACTATTTTACCTTAATTACCCGATTAACAAATTTAACTGGTCTATAAATACCTACGTAAATGTTACCTTTGACCAAATCCAGTCAAGAACATATTCTGGTTCAAATATTAAGGATACTAACAAGGTTCCACTTCTTTTCTGAAGCCCTATGGAGAGGAGCCCCATAGGTGAAGATTGGTGTGGGTTTCTATTCTATTAACTATAACTATCACTTTCAATTATCTCAGGAACCAGATGTAACTCAAAATTAATAAATATCTTTAAACTTATTTATACAGGTATTCACCTTTAAAAGAGAAATCAATAAGATTTTACATATTAAAATAAATTAATAAGATAAAAAAAGGGAAAGAAAAGAGAATCATTAGCTCACCTAATTATAATATAAACTCATAATTATACCAATTATACAGTGCAGCAAACTATGTAATGTCTAACTCTCTTAGATCTCACTATCATTAATACACCTCCAAAAAAAACGTGAATTAATGAAGAACAAATAAAAAATACTGGTCTGGTGGGAAGACATACTCCTCTAAGAGGAGTGAACCCCTCCACGAAAGAAAAAAAAAACAAACAAACACCCGAACGAGAAGGGCCACAGGGCTTTAACTTGTGTGCTAGGGTGGTGGTGGTGGTAGTAGTAGTAGTACTTTTCCAATAAGAAAGGGGACAGGCTCGTCAGCCAATGCAGGTAGGCAGTGCTGGTAACATCCTCTGTTTCAGGGCTGGGCTGGGCGGAGCACTCGCCTCGAGGATTCCTCTCACAGTCCGCTGAAGCTTCACTCTTTGAAGACACAGGATGCGATACTAAAAAGAGGCAGAGATATTTTTGGGGGGGGTATAGCATTTCCAAAGGAAAATCTGGTGATGAGCTTTGCTATCCCTCGTTGTTAAAATTATTGTTGAGCCTATTAGTATTTTAGCAAAGAACTAATCTTACCTAGGGTAATATCCCAATGCACTGAACAAATAAATTTTAGGATACTCCTAATTTTACAAAATTATATAAAATATATCTCTGAAAAGAGAATACAATCGGTTATTATTCGTATTCATAATATAAAAAATCGGGGTAATACTTCAGATTCGGGGGGCACAGTAGGTGTCGCTGTTAGTAGGCTACAATTTTGGGCTACAATATATCTCTTATGATGTCAGACAGTAGCTTCAGATGTGATCAATCACTGCATTATATTTTTTTTTGTTTTTTTGGATTTATAACTTTTATTCTGTATTATTTACTAAATATTTGCGCCTCTGCTCGTTTATAGTTTTTTTCTAAGTTAGGTAAGGCTTCTTGATACTTTTATTGTTTTTTGTTTTGTTTACATATTTTTTGTTTGCTGCAAACGATAATGGCTTCTTACTGGCAACGTCGTAGCTTATAAATAGGACCCGTTTTGCAAATGTTTTTCTTTCTTTATAGCATTTTCGTCCTCTCCATTTGCTTCTTCGTTATTCAAATTTGGCTTTAGTTTGTATAATCGCAAAATACTTTTTGATTATCTAAAGGTGCATAAACTAATCAAGAAACCTATAAAAGTAAGAATTGTTTGTTATTAGGTTAGGTTTTTCTGCCAGCAAAAAGCTGTTAGGGGGGAAAAACCCCAGTAAATTCAAGGGGACTGCTCATGGGGAAGATATCACTGCTGTAATTGTCACATCTGACGCTACCGTTTTGACGTCATAAGACATATATTGCAGCCCCAAATTGTAGCCTATAAACAGCGCTACCTATCGTGCACCCCCAAACTGAAGTGTTACCAAAATCGGAAGGTAAATAATACCCACACAGGGGTAGGGAAAGATATATGTAAAGGCGGGTAGGAGAATGGTCTTACAGACACACACACCGCTCCCCCACAATAGGAGATATATTGTAGACCAAAATTGTAGCCTACTAACAGCGCCACCTACTGTGCGCCCCAAATCTGAAGTATTACTAATAAAATTATTCAATTTTATTTTTTTTCAGAAATTATTACAGATTACTTTTGGGGTTACTTTCTGTGCCATTGTTTTTCACATTCACCAAGATGTAATCCAACATTTCATTTTATGTATTGTTTTCTGGCATTCTTTTTACACACCACATTTTCTTTGTTTTCCTGCCATTCTGTTCTTTCTATCCTGTGCCCTACGTGAGAAAAGCATAGGATAAGAAACACTTTTGAATAAATTTTGAGGCATCCTGAAGACTTTGGTGCAGATGAAGATTCATTTTGCAAGTAGGCTCTTGTGACTGAACGCTTGAAATCAAGCAATGATACTTTGCTTCCATTAGATGCATTGTACAGAATCCATGCATTTATATCAGCTATATCAAGGCAGTTTGATTAAAGGGAGAAAATAGCATTTTTTTTATCGCACTGCAATTCTGTACTTTTGAATAAACCACTCAAGGTGATCAACGCCTCCCAAGTACTTGTTGTAAGAAGCAATTACCTGAGGCTGAGGCACATTTATTTCCTTCTTCATTGCAGCCGACCACCTTTTGGTTGAAACAATAGGAACTATTTCCTGGTCAGTGGTTCCTATTGTTACTAAACTATTCTCATACCATTTGACAAACAAAATCTCTTTCTTGTGATCAAATTTATAATCATATGATCCCCTTACATCCTTTTTCATTGTTTTCTCATCAGTGAGAGGGAATCTTCCTGTACGATTTGCACAAGTCGTTCCAGTAACTCAAATGCCAATATCTACCATCTATATGAGCAATTCATGACTGGTTAAGAAATTGTCAATGTAAATTTCATGATCACTGGGATGTGGAAGATAGGTTACCATTTTCTTCACTACTGTTGTTCCAACACCCTCCATTCTACCTTGTTCACAAATACTTTTAGCTATTCCTTGATATAATTCCATGCAGTAAACAATATCCAGTTGTCCCACAGCAAATGACCCACTGTTTGAATCCAAATATGATTGGCCTACCTCTGAAAAAATTATAACTTGAAATCAGGTGTGAATTGAATGTCTGCGTACCTCGAAGATAGTAACATTGTTTAATAACTTCCCGCCACCAGGAGTATCAACATTACTGAAAATTGGTGTAATATTACAGAAAATGCATTAAAATGCTAAATGCAATATATAAAATAACGTAATAAGATTTCACATTGAAAAAATACTTAAAAATATAAGTAATCCCAAAATGGGGATTGTGAGCGCTAATGGGTTAATTCTTCTGATACACCCCATTTGGTAAATACATCGGACACTTGTTCATTACTTGATATCCATTCTACATCATTAATTTCTCCCATTTCTATTGCTCTTTTGATACAGGCTATATCAATTTTTAGCCTTTTACTAATAATACCAGTAGATGATTTTATGGCTTTTGTCAAAGTCTTACTATTTTTCTCTTATTCTCTTTCCCATTACTTCTTTCTACAGACTATTGAAATATATTGCCCCTTCTACCACTTCTCCAACACTCGATGCCTCTGCTTCTATTGTACATTTAACTGCTCTGCTAGCTCTGTGTGATTTCCACCAAATTGGACATCTCTTCTCACCATCGTATATGCTATTATGTACCCAATTTAATATTCTTCCATTAATTCTTTTTACTTTTCTGATCTTTATTAAATTCCTCACATGTAACATAACATAACATGATTTCACGGATGACAAAACCACAAGGGCCTATCAAAGGTCATCCATATCCATCAAATCCCACCCACATAATGCATCCATAGGATTTTGTCAGATCATGCATCTACAATATACAATTTAACAATCCATAGGAATGTCCAACCATGATTCTACAATATATAATTTAAAGCCTCCATAGGAGTCTGTCAAAAACAAAATCAAAGTCCCCAAAATATACAATAAAAAGAAACTGCATCCACAGGAATGAGTCAAGAAACATATCCACATACCAAAAAGTAAGAAATTAACCCTCCATCCCAATATAATCATCCAATCTGCGCTTGAAAACATTCAAGTTTGAGCTGTCTACAGTCTCAGGTGGCAAACTATTCCAATAATCCACCACTCTGTTAGTGAAAAAATATTTTCTAACATCCAGTCTGCACCTCTGTTTTTTAATCTTTAAGTGGTGGCCTCTAGTTCTATTACTACCTTCTAACTCAAATAACTTGCTGAAATCCAATTTATCCATCCCAGAAAAGATTTTAAAAAGCTCAATCATATCTCCCCTCACATACATTCTTTCAAATAAAAACATATTTAATACCCTCAGTCTATCTTCATATTCAAGGTGCTTCAGGGATGGTATTATTTTTGTTGTCCTCCTTTGTACTGACTCTAATAAGTTTATATCATGTCTAAAATGTGGTGACCATGCCTGTATACAGTACTCTAAATGTGGCCTGACATAAGAGTTGTATAGTTTAAGGATGACCTCCTTACTCTTCTAGCTAACATTTCTTTTAATGTAACCTAGCACCCTATTTGCTCTATTGTTTGCCTCAATACACTGCTTTGAAAATTTCAGTGACCTATCTACTACTACTCCTAAGTCCTTCTCATCTCCAACTGAATTAAGCCAATACCCATCCATCTCATAGCTAAATTCCCTATTATCTCTCCCCATGTTAATTACTTTGCATTTATTAAGGTTAAAAGTCATCTGCCACTTCTGAGCCCAAGCTAACAACTTATTTAAGTCACCCTGCACTTTAAAGCTACCCTCAACCTCTTTGACAGCTGTCAATTTAGTGTCATCAGCAAAAATTGACACTTTGCTATTTACACCTTGCCCAAGATCATTTACATAGATTATAAATAATAAAGGGCCTAAAACTGATCCCTGAGGTACGCCACTAATAACATTCCTCCACTCTGACCTCACTCCATTCAGTACAACTCTCTGTTTCCTATTTTTCAGCCATTCAGTTATCCAATTTAAAATGTTCCCACATATCCCATGCAGCTTTAATTTATGAACTAGTCTTCTATGTGGAACCTTATCAAAAGCTTTGCTGAAATCTATGTAGATCACATCAACTTTCTCACCCCTATCTAATTCTTTAGTTACATAATCCATAAAATCCAGTAAATTAGTTAAACACGATCTACCTTTTCTAAAACCATGCTGAGCATCATTAATTAACCTACTACTCTCTAAATGATCAGAAATTCCCTTCTTAACCATCTTCTCCAGAATTTTACAGACTATAGAAGTTAAGCTTACCGGTCTAAAGTTATTTGGGTCCCCTTTGCTTTCCTTTTTAAAAATTGGCACTACATTTGCCAATTTCCAATCATTTGGTATTCTCCAGACTCTAGTGATCTAATAAATATCTTCTTAAAAGCTGCTGCAATACTTTCTACACCTTCTTTGAGTATCCTAGAATGAATGTTGTCAGGGCCAGATGCCTTACTAGTATTTAACTGCATTATAAGCCCTTTAATTTCTTCTCTGTCTATATTAATAGAATTTATCACTACTTTCCTTGACCTAGAATTATCATCAATTAATCTAACTGGTTTCTCTTCTGTGAATACTGAAGCAAAATGATCATTAAGGAACTCTACTATTTCCTCATCAGATTCTTTCAAAACCTCTTCATATTTAATAGGCCCTATTTTATCACTGTTAGATTTATTATTGATTCTATAATAACTAAAGAATTTTTTTGGATCTTTATTATTATTTTTAGCTAAATTAATTTCTGCTGTCCTTTTGGTCTTCTTAATAATCTTATTTAGTTCATTTCTGGTTGACCTATAATGGTTTAAATTATCTAAACTACTCTCACTTTGTAATCTCTGGTATGCCCTTTTTTTCTCTGAAACTTTATTAGATATGTCTTGATTCCAGCATAATGGTTTCCTACATTTCTTCCTAATAGACTTCATTGGAATACACTGTTCCTGAACCATGTTTAATATAGTCTTAAAAATATCCCACATCTCATAAGTATTCTTTCCATGGAATTCTATATCCCACCTAATCTGATTTAGCATGCTGCGTAATTTATCGTAATCTCCCCTATAAAAATTTGGAATTTTTGTGGAGTTTGTCGTTGTTCTACCCTTAACTATTTGCAAATTAAACCGAACCATCTGATGATCACTGTTTCCCAATGGTTCCCCTACACTCAATCCTTGAACTAAGTGATCATCATTTGAAAGAATTAGATCTAATATATTGGCACCCCTTGTTGGCTTATTAACAAATTGGGTCAAAAAGTTATCCTCAAAACACTCTATCAACTTACAACATGCTCTATCTCTTCCTATCATATTTTCCCAGTCTACAGAAGTTAAATTAAAGTCACCAAGAATAACTGTATCTTCTTTGCATCCTTTACTTATTTCCCTAATCATTAACTCATCAATACAATCAGTTTGTCCTGGTGGTCTATAAAAAGCTCCCAAGTGTATTTTCCTATTTTTACCAACCTTAATATCTATCCATAATGATTCACCTTCTCCTTGCTTTATAGAGTTATTTAGATTTGAAGAAATGCTGTTTCTGATATAAATAATCAACCCACCACCAGTCCTATCTCTCCTTTGACTAATGTACATAGTATAACCTTCTAGTTCAAATTCACTGACATTATCATTAAATATATTTTCATTAACCCATGATTCAACTATACATATTATATCTATATCTTCATGAATGATATAACTAAATAATTCATCCAAGAGTGTATTGCGGAAGGTGGACTCGATCCACTACACAGGCCTTTGCCTGGTCACCAGTGCCTTCCGCACTTTCCCCATTGAGAGCCTACTAGTCGATGCTGGGGAGATGCCATTTGCTCTACACTGTGTACAGTGCATTATTTGCCTGTTACTAACAGCTCTCACTGCATCCGCAGCTTATTTTGACGGTGCCTATGCCGGCGAGAGATGCCAGTCATACCCTAAGCCATTTGGATTAGGGCAAGGAAACTCCTTCAAGAGCTAGGTATAGCTCTTGGGCCGGTGGCACCCCTGGCTCTGCCCAGGATGCCACCTTGGAGGGTACCACATTTGGCTATTTGTTGCCATGCCTCTGCTCCCAAAGCTTGTACAGGGCCGGGAGTATTGCGTTTGACCTTTATGGAGCACACCTCGTGTCACGCTGGAACTGTGCCAGTGTATACAGAGGGCTCCAAGTTCCAAGAGTGAGTTGGCTTCCATGCTGTATCCCCTCTGTTTGAACTCAGCTGGTGATAATACACCACTCGGTATGGGAGATTACGCGGTGTGCCCAGTTTGGGGACCGGATTATGATCTATAGTGAATCATAAGGTACCCTGAGTGTTCTCGGAGCATTGAAATCTCTGCATCCCCTGGTTTGCGATATCCGTGATGCCATGGTTTTGGCGAGCCGGGTGCATATCGAGATTTATCTTCTGCTGGGTTCCTGGACATGTAAGAATTATGGGGATTGAGCGCGCCAAAGAAGAGTCTGTGAGGACTCTGCGACCGGATCTGCATTTCGCACTTCCTCACACCAACTACATGACAGGAATACAGGCAGTTCTTCGGGCTGCTTGGCAAAGAAGATTGGAAACAGTTATGTGTCATTGAGCTGTGACTGTTTCCAAGGACCTACCCCCAAATGCCGCGAAGGCTTCAGGTTGCTTTCTGTCATCTCTGAATTGGGCACACTCACGGGACACAGTCATTTGGGGAGCGCTCACCAGCGCCCTACTGTGAAGACTGCATTGTCCCCCAGACTGTTTGATACATTCTTGTTGAATGTCACAGTCTGGGCGATCTCCTGGCACATTACTTCTGCAGGTACGGGGATGGGTGGGGTCGCTACCGCCTGTCCTTTATACTCAGGATGAGTTTGTGCACATTGACTGGTGGACCTATAGACTTTTGGGGGAGGCCGACCTTCTTCCCTTTATTTAACTAGGTTTTTTTTTTATTGTTTTCTATGTGGGTCGCATGCTCCTGCACCGTGGGGGAGGGGTACCTCCCCCTAATGCTGGAGCTTGCTTC
Source organism: Ceratothoa steindachneri (assembly GCA_963969495.1). Classification (NCBI taxonomy): domain Eukaryota; kingdom Metazoa; phylum Arthropoda; class Malacostraca; order Isopoda; family Cymothoidae; genus Ceratothoa; species Ceratothoa steindachneri. The sequence continues at coordinate 19,694,086 of OZ018334.1, forward strand.
CTGATTATTTTCATATTCTTATTTTAAAGTAGCCTAGAGCTAGGCTGTGTGATTGCGGATTGCGGCGACTTATGCCCAAGTGGGCAGTCCCCAGATAGGCTTGTAAAAAAAAAAAAAATCTGACCCTCTAGAGTATGGTACGTTAGGTTAGATTAGGTTTAGAAGAGGTAGATCGTGTTTAACAAATTTACTTGATTTTATTGATTATGTAACTAAACAATTAGATAAGCAAGAGAATGTTTATGTAATTTATTTAGATTTTAGCAAAGCTTTTGATAAGGTTCCACAGAGGAGACTAGTTCACAAATTAAAATGCATGTGATATGTGGGATGTTATGAATTGGATAGCTGGATGGCTGAAAGACAGGAAACAGAGAGTTGTACTGAATGGATTAAGGTCACAATGGAGGTTCGTTATCAGTGCCATACCTCAGGGATCAGTTCTAGTCCCTTTATTATTCTTAGTTTATATAAATGATCCTATGGAGGCTGTAAATACCAAAGTGTCGATTTTTGCTGATCACACTACATTGGCAGCTGTACTCAAAGAAGTTTAGGGTAGCTTTTAAGTGCAGAGTAACTGAAATAAGTTATTACCTTGGGCTCAGAAGTGGTAGATTACTTTAACCTTAAAAAATGCAAAGTTATTAATATGGGAAATGAGAAGTTCTTAGGCATAGTAGTAGATAGGTCACTGAAGTTTTCAAAGCAGTATATTGAGGCAAAAAATAGAGCAAATAGGGTGCTAGGATGTATTAAGAGGAATTTTAGCTACAGGAGTAAAGAGGTCATCTTAAACTCTACACTCTTATGTCAAGCCACATTTAGAGTACTGTATACAAACATGGTCACCATATTTTAGATATGACATCAACCTGCTAGAGAGAGTACAAATGAGGGCAACAAAAATAATACTTTCCCAGAAGTACATTGAATATGAGATAGACTGAACATATTAAATATTTTCTTATTTGAAAGATGTGAGGAGAGAGATGATTGAGCTTTTTAAAATCTTCTGGGATAGATAAGTTAGATTTTAGCAAGTTATTTGAGTTGGAAGGTAGTAATAGGACTAGGGGTCACCACTTAAAAATGAAGAAAACAGAGGTGCAGGTTGGATGTTAGAAAATATAAATATATATCACCAATAAACGTAGATTACTAGAATAGTTTGCCCCCTGAGACATTAGATAGTACAAATTTGATTGTTTTTAAATGCATATTTATGACTATATGTGGAGAGAGAGTTCACGGAGGGGGGGGGGGGTATATTTTGGACCCATTCCTGTGGATGCAGTTTTTTATTATTGTACATTTTAGGTGATTCAGATTTTGATGAGCCTTGATAATGTCACTTTTTTTTATGATGCATTCCTGTGGATGGTTCAAATTGTATATAGTAGATGCATGATCTGATACATTCCTATGGATTGTTTAAATTATATATTGTAACATAACATAATTTCACGGATTACAAAAGCCACAAGGGCCTATCAAAGGTCATCCGCATCCGTCAAAACCCACCCACAAAAAGCACCTGGCCATCAAAGCCCACCCACAAAAAGCACCATTGCCAGGGGAAGACAAAATCAAAGTCCCCCACAATATAATATAACAGATGACAAAAGCCACAAGGGCCCATCTAGGTCATCCGAGTCAAACGTTCTCTTTTTTAAGGCACCCAAACTCCCAAGAAAACTACATCCAGAGGATTGCATCCAGAAACAAGGGTATCACCAATCAAGGCTTGTCAAGAACTAAATCATGCAGCTATAGATATATACAAACAATATTAATATATACAAAACTTAGGAACCATCACAACCTTCCCTCCCCATAAACTCATCCAACCTACTCTTAAATACATTTAAATTTGGACTACCTACTACCCTCCGTGGCAAGGTTGGAACGCGTACAAGCCAGGGCAACCAAGCTGATTCCCTCTATCTGACATAAAAGTTATGAGGATAGACTAAGGGAATTAAATCTGTTCTCGCTGCAAACCCGTAGACTGCGTGGTCAGCTCATCAAATTTTTTAAAATACTTCAAGGGTTCGGCAATGTTGACTACCGGGATATTTTCACACTGAGTGAGAACAGAATGCGTAATCACGGCTTCAAACTTAAACTGAAGTGTTACAACTGTAATCTGTGTGGAAATTTTTTCACTGACAGTATCTGTGGTAAGTGGAACGCACTTCCAGGGGAAGTTGTCAACAGTGAATATGTTGACCAGTTCAAGTCAAGACTAGACAAAGTCTTGAAAAGTGGCCGTTTAGGGATGCAAAACAATTGAGCAGCCATGTGCCTGCTCGATTGCTAGTCCAAAGGTACCCTCTTTGAATGGACCGTAAGGTCTCCTAGGGTACTTCCTTTCCTTGTTACTCCTTGTTACACTCTATTGGTGAAAAAATATTTTCTTAAATCCAACCTACACCCTTGCTTTTTAATTTTCAAGTGGTGACCTCTAGTCCGATTTCCATCATCTAACTCAAAAAAAACTTGCTAACATCCAATTTATCTATCCCTGAAAAAATTTTAAACAGCTCAATCATATCCCCTCTCACACACCTCCTTTCGAACGAGAACATATTTAATACCCTCAGTCTATCTATATATTCAAGGTGCCTCAGGGAAGGAATAATCTTTGTTGCCCTCCGTTGCACTGACTCGAGAAGGTTAATATCGTGTCTAAAATGTGGGGACCATGCCTGTATGCAGTACTCTAGATGTGGCCTAACATAAGAGTTATAAAGTTTAAGAATAACCTCCTTACTTTTGTAACTGACATTTCTCTTAATGAAACCCAGCACTCTATTTGCCCTATTTCTTGCTTCAATACACTGCTTAGAAAACCTTAATGACTTATCTATTACTACTCCTAGATCTTTCTCATCCTTTACCGAGCTCAGCCTAATTCTCATCCATTTCATAGTTAAATTCTCTATTATCTTTTCCCATGTTAATAACTTTGCACTTATCAAGATTAAAGTCATTTGCCACTTATGTGCCCAGAATAACAATTTATTTAAATCCCCCTGCACTCTAAAATTATCATCAATATCTTTAACTACAGCTGCTAATTTGGTATCATCCGCAAAAATTGACACTTTATTATTAACTGCCTCCCCAAGATCGTTTATATAGATGACAAATAATAATGGACAGAGAACTGATCCCGGAGGAACCCCACTGATAACATCCCTCCACTCTGACTTTGATACTCAGTGAAGTGTGTGTACAGCAATATAAGTTACTGGTGTGTGACCTTTGGTTAGAGAAATTGAAGGCCAGATGGAGGGTGTTTGTGCCTGGGAGGAAGGTGTGAAAGCTTAAAAATTAGGAAGTGAGGGAGGATTTTCTGAGGAGTCGGTACACTAGTGGAGGAGAATAAAGCGACTGATGGAAGTGTGAGTGAGCAGTATGGGAGACTGAAAGATAACCTAAAAGCCACTGAACAGGTTTGTGGATGGTGAAGAGGTTCACCTAGGCACAAGATTTCTTGATGGTGGAATGAAGTTGAGGCTGCAGTGGAGAAAAGAAGATCGTTTATGGCATGAGAGCAGGGTGGGAGTAAGGAAGCATACTTGGCAGTGAAAAGTAGGGGTAGTCAGGAAGTGTATAGGGCTAAGTCAGAGCCCCAAAAACCTCTTTCTGAGAGCCTCATTGGTGCTAATGGCAGGAAAAGCGTGTTTAAACTGGATAGGCAGATGAAAAAGGAAAATAGTGACATAACAGGTGAACAGTGCATTGAAAATGATGATGGTAGAGTTGTGGTTGGGCAGGACAATATAAAAAAAGGGCTTAGAGGGAGCACTATAATCATTTATTAAATGTAGAATTTGACTGGGACACAAGACTTGTGGATTCCACAGAACTTGTGGCTGTACTGTGGCCATCAATTGAGGACAAAATGGTGAGCAGAGCCTTCAATCACATGCCAGAAGGTAAGGCAGCAGGTATTTCTGAGATAAATGGAGAGATGTTGAAAGCCTCTGGAGATATTGGTTTGCTGTTTGTTGGTCATGGACCTTATAAATGCTGTCATATATGAATGTGCTGAATCTGAGGAGTAGCTTAAGAGTGTAATTGTGAATGTATATCGGGGTAAAGGTGATGCGCTAGAAAGGGGTAGCCATAAAGCTCCTTGATCATGTTATGAAAGTTATGGAGCATGTTCTATAAGAAATGATTAGGGAAAGGATAAACTTTGACAACATGCAGTTTGGGTTCATGCCTGGAAAAGGAACCACAGATGCTATATTTATAGTTAGCTCCAGGAGAAGGACATCGCTAGGAAAAGAGTGTATTATATTTTTGTTGATCTGGAAAAGGCTTTTGATAGGGTACCAAGAGATGTGGGGAGGTGGGCAATGAGAAAATTAGGGAGCGAGGAGTGGTTGGGTAGGGTGGTAATGCCTTGTACAAAGGTTTGCCAACCCAGGTGAGGGTAAATGGAGAATTGAGTGATGACTTCTCTGTGAAGGTTGGTGTGCATCAGGGATCCATTTTGAATCTCTTGCTCTTTGTTATGGTCCTGGAAGTGCTGACACAGAATTTTAGAACAGGATTGCCATTCGAGTTGTATGCAGATTGCTGAGGAGAGGATGGCACTTGAGAAGTTCAGGTTGTGGAGGGAAAGGATGAATTCCATGGGGCTGAAAGTGAATTTGGATAAAACCAAGATTAAGATTTCAAGAGTGGGTGGTGGTAATGACATCATTGAGGGTAGGTGGCCATGTGCAGTCTGTTACGAGAGGGACAATGAATAACTCTATCCTGTGTAATGGATGTGCTTTGTGGGAGCATAAAAGATGTAGTGGTATCAAGGGTAGGCTGCAGAGGATTGGATTGTATTTGATGGTGTCGCTTAAATGCATAGGGGAGTTCTGCTATCTGGGAGATATGATCAGTGCTGGAATGAGTTCCGTGCCAAGGGTTGGAAATGGTTAGGGAAAAAAGCTCATAGAGCTGCCTCCTCTTTTGATGCTGAGGGGGTTTTCCCTCTGAGCTAAGGAATCTGTATATTGCATGCGTACGAAGTGCAATGTTGCACGGCAGTGAAACTTGGGTTGTGAAGGAAGAGGACATCCAGAGGCTCAAATGTACTGAGATGAGAATGGCGAGATAGATGGTTAGGGCATCTCTGAATTTGCAGGCCTAGTGGTGACAGAATTGTGAACTGTAAATTAAGGGATAGAATGAATTAGTGTGTCACTGAGAAGAGGCAGACTGAGGTGATTTGGTCATGGGGAGAGGATGGAGGATAATCATTGGGTGAAGGGTGTTAGGAGTTTGGTGGTTGTGGGTGTAGCTGCCAGAGGAAGATGTGGAATGAGGTCATACAGAGGGACCTCAGAGATATGAGTTTGAATAGAGAAACAGCCAGAGATCGAGCAGCATGGAGAGCTGCCAACACATGATGATGATAGTATACACCCATAGGGACAACACAAGATCAACAAAAATCGATATAGGAACACTCATTAAGAGAAAAGGAACGGACCCAGAATTTACTTCTTTTTCTAAGCAAAGAAATGTTATTTTGTAAACAAACACAAGTACCATTATTATTAAGCTTACTAAGATCAACATGAGGGAGGGCTAAATACAATTTCAAATCATCAGCAAATAAAATAAATTTGATGATCAGACCAGCACAAATACAATTAATAAAGATTATGAAAAGAGCAGGACCCACCACAAAACCCTGTGGAACCCTACTAGTAACATCAACTGATTTGCTAGAACAACTCTGCACTACTACCTTCAAACTTCTGTCAGTTAAAAAATCACTGAACCATCCAAACAGTGGGTTACAAATATGAATTTAAGAAAGTTTGATGATGAGCAATCTATGATTAACAACATCAAAGGCTTTACTATAGTCAAAGTAAAGGACATCAAATCAATGCACCAATGTGCTAATATAGTCATAAGTCAATAGTAATTGATCAGACACAGATAGGTTAGCACGGAAGCCAAATTGGAAACAGGAAAGTAAAGAGTTTGCCTCTAAATAATCAAGCATTTTAGAAACTATGACTCTTTCCATTGTTTTACTACAATTAGATGTCATACTAATGGGCCTATAGTTGGCTGGATTGGAATGAATACCACTCTTGAATAAAGGGAGCACAAGCGCAACCTTCCACAGAGAAGGAACAGTCATTGAAGAAAGGCTTTTACTATACAGAAGAAACAAGGGATAACATAGAACTGTAGCAGTTTTTCAAAACAGTTGAAGGAATATTGTCAGGGCCAGAGTTTGGGGGGGGAATTTTTTAACATTTTTAAAGCAATTTGAATATCAATAACTGTAAGATCATCAAAGGTTAGCTTTGAAATTAGAAATAGAATACTGGTGAGAAAAAGGATTTATGGGTGCTTTCCTCACAAAAACTGATGAAAACTAGTCAGCCATATGGTTAGCCACTGAACCGCTGTCATACCTTCAAGAACCATCAATGATCAAAGGCACCACAGCAGGCTTGAGTCTCTTTGTTGCTCAAGTAACTATGAAGTCCTTTAGAATCATTATGCCCAGATAGAGATTGTTCATAGTTAGAAACCACGCTCGGAGCCTGCCATGGCTACAAGCTCCACCTACCCATTCCCACTGCAGTGCCCTTTTACTCCTCTTAATAATCTTATTTTGCTCATTTCTGGTCGAGATATAATGTTTTAAATTGTCAAAAGTACTCTCTGTAATCTCTGATATGCCATTTTCTTCTCAGAAATTTTCTTTAGGGCAACTTCAAAATTTCTAAATTTAATTACCCATGATTCTTTTACACATACAATATCTAGATCTTCATCAATAATATAACTAAATAACTCATCTTTCCTATTTATAAGACTATGACCATTGGTATAGAGACAACCCACCTATATCTAGAGAACTTATCATTGTGCATCTAAGCCGCTCTACTCTGACCTCTACTACATAACCTGACTTTTGACCTTAAATAAACTGGCAAGTCATTGGTATCTTATAAATTATAAGTGTGGCCAAAAATATCTTGAGTTAAGTGGCCAAGTATAATGGTACTCTCTACATTCCTCTTTTAATTTGAGAGAATTGTTTCTTACTTAACAGGATATCTCACAGAAGCCATTTAGTTCTTGCAGCTACTGAGTTGACCTGAATTGGGACTCCTTATAGCAAATAACTATGCCTAATGATATTTAACTTTACTCTAATTGGAAGTGGTCTGTCCTATCATTAGGCCACATGGGCCCTGGTTAGATACACATTATTTTGAGCCTTTCACATAGGTCACCCCACTAACTCATGGTTGTATCAGACTAATTTTCTTCTCTTCTCAACTTCATTTTAAAAGACAGCAAAGTTAAAATAATATATTGAAGCTTGTGAAGAATCTGGTATATGAAAGAAGTTTATCTACCAGAAACTTTAAGTCACTTTATAAAACATTCAGATAGAAATCTTGAAACAAACGAGAAATAAACATGAATAATGAAAAGCATTTATTTAATGATGAAATGAAAGATAATAAAAAGGTGAGTTGATTGAGATCTTTCAGGTATTTTGTATAATTAGGTAATGCTGATTATTCATTCCTTAGTTTTATGACTTGAATTATCTTTATTGTCAAATGGGGTTTTCTCTTTAGTATTGCTGCATGTTCCGCCATCAATTGACTCCACCAATTATTTTCTGATGGTGTGAAAGAGACTTTGAAATGTTGATGTGGACTACTCAAGGAGGTACCTTGTGTAGCTTGCTACACTTAGTAGCTAAGGAAGCTGTCTGTTGTGCCAGCCTAAGTGCAAATAGTGCAGGATCCATTCACTGGGTTGACTGGAAGCTAGTGAGCTTCCTCTTGCTCTTCCTCAGTGCCTTTTTCACTATCCCTTTAACCCTTTCTCTACTACAACTGAAACTTGGAGGACTAGCACACCCTACTGGTTTGAGTCCCTGTTGGGGGAAGGGGCAGCTACTCTCTATACTTTTACACATGGTATCCAGATGAACTGCATGTTCTGCCATCAATTGATTCCAGCGATTATTTTTTGATGGTGCGAAAGAGACTTTGAAATTTTGATGTGGACCACTCCCTGTGTAGCTTAGTACACTTGGTAGCTAGAGGAGCTATTTGTTGTGCCAGCATAAGTGCAAATAGTGAAAGGGTCCATTCATTCACTAGGTTGACTTGAACCTAGTGAAACTTCCTATTGCTCTTTCTCAGTGCCTTTTATTTTTTACACATGGTATCCAGACGAACTGCATATCCTTGTGTCCTGACTGAAAATAGGGAAGCCTCCATCACTGTGTTGAGTTGAACTCTTTGATGAGACAAGGTGAAGCTGCAAGATGATGGTGTAGCACTGGGGAAAACTTACTGTTACCACAAACATGAAGGAGAAACCCCTGTAAGGGTCATAGGATGTGTTTCTCTGGCTGCCTTGCTGATGCAACTCAGCCTCGTATCCACCCCTAGCTTAGCCTCTCTTCCATCATTTTCTAACCCTAATCTCCCTCTTCTTGCCCCTGCCCTTCCATCGTCCTTTTACAATCACCTTATGTTGACCCCTTCTCCTGCCCATGGACCTCCCCAATCATGATCTGTTACTCATCTCAATCACAGAACTGAACTCTTGAAACAAGATGTTAGGCTCATTGACCCTAACCATTCACAAGCCTGTCACCAAGCTGGATCCCTTATGCTGAACTGTCTACCACACCAAGTGTAGGATTTGGACCAGGTTTTCCCAAAGAGTGACTGAGAAGGTGTATACTACTCACCCAGTGATTGCAGCCAGGGCCAATCAAAGGTGCCCAGTAGTGCCATTCCATTATTGGGGTCAGTGTTGACCATCACAGGCAGGGGTGTTGAAAGTTCCTGAAAAACCCTTTACCCCCTTTAATATCATCAGAGCTGAGCCAAATCAGACAATGAGCTCTCCCCCCCCCCCCCTATGCTTTCCTGTGGGGTCCATCCAACCTCCTTCTATGGGTGTGGCAGAGTCCCCTCTCACCCTTTTCTTTAGAGGCATCTTTGGGTGACTCCATCTCTTTTACAGCAGCAGAGTTTTCCTTACTTTCCCAGAGGACTGCCAAGTTGGCAAAATGTTGCCCAAAATTGACCACTCACAGGGGTATCCCTCAAATTGGGCCAAGCCCCTTAGGGAGGCAAGGAATAGCATGACTCGTTTGTCCCTGCCCATTAATGTCCTACAGTCATGTATCTCCAGCTTACAGGGGATCAGTGTAGCTGCCTCCCCTCTCTTCCCCAATGGATGTTGGTTTGACAGCTATAGACAGACAAAGTGGAACCTCAAATGGGATCCATGATATCTTGGGGGTAGAGAGCACATGGAGGCCCCCCTGAGATAGCCATGATCCCAAAGGTGACCCAGCCACTGGTAGCAGGATCTTCCATGGGGTTGAGCACTGAACCTGAGTCCATCTTCTTACAAGCTTCCCATCAGACAGCTTCGGCCCCTGAGGACTCACAATGAGAGGAGTGATACCCTTTCCCAGAGAAGGATATTGCTGAGGCTGGTCCATCCTACCCAAGGGCTCCTCCTGGTGGTGGAGAGAAGTGGGTTCATTCTCCACCCTCCTCCCCTAAGAAGAAAAGAAATAAGAAAAAGACCAACTCTGTGCACTGAGTGGAGCCTCAATTATGTCAGCCCATCATTGAGTGAGAGGCTATTTGGCATTTTTTAGTCTGCTGATCTCCTTGTTCAATCAGAGGAGAGCACTAGCTAGCCTTATTGCAAAAGTGCCAAAGGTGACTTGTTTCTCAATGGGAGGGTCTGGTAAATGTGTTGGATCCCTCCGAGGCAGCCATGATTAGTGCCTTTCACACACTTGATGGCAAGCTGGTCAGTGTGACACCACACTCTACTATGAACTTGATGAAAGGTTTCATTTACACAAGGAAACTCCTGGACTAGAAGCTGGCTCAACCAGGAGTGTTCAAGGTCGAATGAGTGATGAGTAAAGAGGGAGGGGCCTTGAGACCCACTTCTGCACCATTTAACTGATAGTCTCCCTTAGTCAGTCAGTGCATGGTCAATTGGTATCACTACCATGTGAAGCCACTTGTGACACTTTCACAGAAGTGCCACCACTTTGGCTATACAAATTGCTCCTGTAGACATGCAAACTCAGGGTTACCTGAACTCTGTGTAAGTTGCTCCAAGGTTGTACACAATGCATTCAAATTAGGTATGTCCAAGTAAGTCAATTCCAGAGTCACACGCCCGCTTCTTTGAACAATGTGGTGCATATCTCCTACAGAAGGAAATTCTGGCCATTCAAGTTAAGGATTGTGTATCATTTTACGAGGTTAAGGACTTTGCCTTATAAGGTTTTGAGGTGGAGGGAACAAAAGACTCTCATAGAGAGCCCAACCTCCCCCATAAGTCTTCCAAAATGACAGTGTATTGTTCGGCAAATGGTGTTCTGCCCCCGGGAAGCATACAGCCATTTCCCTGAGGGTCTTTTGTTCAAAAGGGGACCCCCACATCTCTGAGCTAAGCGTGGAGGGCATTGTCCCTCAATGGAATTTCATCTCCCATTTTCCCTTAGCTATCCTTATGCAGGAGACCATGTTGGGCATGTACCCCTTGCCCACCCTCCGGGTGTATAAGGTTTTTGCAGCCCCACCACCAAGGTATCGGGGCTGTGCAGAAGAATGTGCTATTTACACTAAACATGATGTCTCAGCTCTTATCTCTGCTTTAGATTCCTCCTTTTAGTCAATAGCAGTGTAGCTGCAACTGGATTGGAAGCAGCTGAGGGGAACTTAAAGTTGCATGCCATTGCACTGTGACTGTTCCCATGGACTTAATTTCCCAATACTGTGATGGCTTTAAGTTGCTTTCTGTAGTCTCCAAATTGGATATACTCATGAGATGCACCTCATTTTGCTGGAGCGCTCATATCTATCCTTATTGTAGTGACTGTATTGTCTCTCAGACAGTTTGGCACATTCTTGCTGAATGTTCCAGTCTGGGTGATCTTTGTGCATGTGGCCTGTCCCAGTACCGGGATGAGTAGGGTCTCCACTGCTTGTCCCTTGTGCTCGAGATAGGTTCATTTACAGACTTGCTGATTATATTACCTTTTATTACCTTTATTACCCTCTGGCCTCCTCCACTTCATTTGGTTCTCTTTGCTGTAGGTTGCATGTGAGGCGGGCCTACCCCTGACACAGGAGCCAGCTTCCATCTTGGTACCTTTTTTTGTATTTGTTTGTTTTTTTTAGCTTGTTTCTTAGCCTTTGTTCCTGTTTTTTAATCTTAGTTATTTATGATTTACTTTTGGGGGGAATTTAGCTCTAGCATGATTACAGTGAGTTTTGCCCAAGTAGGCACTCACCAGATGGGCCCTTAAAATTTAAAAAAATAATAATCGAGTAAAAATAAATCCTCCCTTTGCCATTGTGACACAGGGCTGTACCCTTTGCAGACTTATGCATCTCTGCCCAAGAACGGCTTCATTTTCGTGCCTTGATCTCTCGCTGTCCTCTGAAAGTACAGCAGGATTTTGAGTGATAGGTGGTTGATGACCTCCATGGTAGCGACCACTTTCCTATTTAATTATCATTTTTCTGGCAGTGACCCCTTAAAAACCTCTGTTGTGCTTGGCACACCACTCCAGACTGGTTGGCACATTCCTGTTGAATGCCCCAGTCTGGATGATCTTCGTGCATATTACCTGCCTCCAGTACTTGGATGAGAGGTGTCACTACTATTTGTCAATTTTATTTAACTCTCTTTGGTGTTGTTTGCATGCTCCCTCAATAGGGGGTGGGAGGAGACAACTCCCTCCAATGCTAGAGCATGCTTCCTTGTGCTTGTTTTATTTATTTGATTTTATTTTATTGTAATCTAGTATTAGGTTGGAAATCTAATTATGCTGACTTATGCCAACATCATAGAATGTGGGTCAGGCAGGAGATGTGCAATTTCACCTGGTATGATATCTTTATTCTTCAATTCACTATAAATAGCTAATTTTTAAGGCAGTAGCAATGTTCCTATCTCTCAATAGGAGGTATAGTGTTAATTCTGCATCCATTACTCTACAATTTACTTCAAAAGGGGGGGGAGGCTTGTTCTGACATGTCATAGCATGGCTGCTGAGGCTCTCTCTCTTCCAAGGTGACCTGAAATGTTAGACTGCATGACCTCCCATGGGCCAGATCCATGCTAAATGGGGATGAGTTTACCCATCGTTGTATGAGAATCGCTTCTTTTTCCTTCCTCAATCTGTCCTTAGGTTGTCAAGATGCCATTCAGATTTTCTATTCTGAAGATCATTTTTGGGGAAACTGCTTCACTAGTGTTTGGAGTGACAGCACTGTCTGCATTTAAAAAAAAATGACTAATTTCTCTTTACCAGTTGAGGCATTTAGGTCTGTTGATGAGTTTCCCAGCAATCTCATTGCCAGAGGTTGAACTAATATTCCTATAATGTCTGCCTTTATTCTATGCTGTATGCTTCTTTGCTAATCAGCTAGATGTTAGACAACCTCAGGCAGAAGCAATACACCTAAGTGCTGCCAGAACAATTTCATCATCTGTGAATTTTGTGAGCTTGGGCTATGTTCTGGTATGTCTCAAATCACACTATCTGCTCTTCAATTGTGGGCAGTGGGCATATATGTCTTCGCCTAAGAGGAGGACATCAACTTGCAGATGTACGGAAGAATCTAAAGGATTCAGGACAACATGCTCTAGCTGAATGCAGGTTTTGATGTTAATCATGGCCACTGACTGGAATTTAACTTCTTTTTTTCATGCACAGACACCACTCCTGATCTAGATGATGTGCCATGATTCCACACCTAGGTGGGTGTGAGTGAGGCATGACCTTTTTGCTAGATTTTTTTAATATGATCTGGACAGAGGGGTTATCCTCCCAGACCACTGGTGAATGGCTACTCTGCTTACTTTTTACAACCGGGGTTAGCATCCATGCTGTTTACCCTTGGGGTTTGAAGTCAGCAGGGCTCTACCATGCCCTGTGTCTATCTTCACATCTAATCTGGATGCAATACCAGCTCAGCATTGTGCCCAATTCAGAGACTCACAAAGTGCTATGAGTGCTCTTGCATCATTTCCATCTATTTTGTTTCAAGTATCTATGGCACCACAATCACTGTGAGCCCGGTAGATTTTGGTTCTTGAACAGGTAGGGATTGCAGGGAATGAGGGCTCCAAAGAGTCTGTGAGGATTCAATTACCAACCAGTGTTTCTCTATTCTTCATAGTGACCATAGGGCAGGAATCAGGTAAGCAATAGAGGGTCCCTGGGAAAGAAGATGGGGTGTGGCTGAAAGGATCCTAAAGTTGAGTGCCAGTATAAGTGATGGTTCCTGCAGATATGCCCCCAATGCTGCATCATCTTCAGGTTACTATTTGTTTTCTTCAAACTGGGTACATTTGCATGGTGCACCACCATTATTAAATGCAACGCTCCTCTGCACCTTACCTATCTGAGTACCAGGATAAGCATGGTTGCTACTACTGAATTTTTCATAGAGACTTGTGGTATTTCTGTATGATGCTATCGTCCATTATATATGACTCTTTTGGTGTTGGTTTGTATTTTTTTACCATTATATAAACTATTAATAGTTTAACAATTAATACAATGCTTTATGACCTTGGTGAGATTAGCTAGATTGGTGCTAAAAAACCTTGCATATAAAACCGATAAATCTACCATACCATTCTGGCTGAAGCTCAGAATGAGACGATGCATTGAAGTTCTAAATAAAAATACTTGAGAATCATTTTATTCTGGTGAAAAGCAAAGGATGAGCAAGTAATCTTGGAAGATAAAGAGGAGATTTGTATTGTAAGTAGCCTGTTGCATATAAGAACTCCAAATGCTATCCAGGAAATACAGAATAACATACTTATGCACTGAGAAGAAAGACAAGGATATCAGGTTGTATATATACAAAAGGACTGAGAGGAAAGGTTTGGTTAGTGTAATATTTTTGAGACAAGATCCCTGTAAGCTATCAGAGAGAAATGAGATGGCAGCATAAACAAGAACAATGCTGCAATGTAAAACCAATTACTATTTTCCAGCTGTAGCTGAAGAAGTGGTCATTGTTCATGTGGATGACATTACTTGGGGTGACCTAACTGGCATGTCCAAGTTTAGTGAAAATATCCAATTGTAAACCTTCTTAAACCAGGATGGAATATGGCTTAAAGGTCTTTGTGGCAGTGAACCTGGAAGTACTTCATAGACTTTAGCTGTGCTAGTGCTTGATCCACCTTCATACACTGAAGGAAAGTTATTAAAATTACCTGTCATTGAAATTGGGATCTTACAGATAATTGTTACTACCCTTCTTATGGACACTACATTCACTTACAGTGGATTTCACAGAGTAGTTGACTGGGGAGGTGGATAATCTTTGGTTCAATTCAGCATCTGAAAGAGGTTTAGACAAACTTGTCCAAGGAAAATGCAAAGATACTCGCTATCAACATCAAATGATGGAAGGAAAAGAACAACAATTTGGATATGATATTCCAATTTCTTTTAGAATGTGATGACAGTAGTCAACCAGGTGCCATTCATCAGGCCAGATGCATGTCCAGAAATATGCACTCTAAAGATGCCTCAATGTTTCTCAATATCTTTTGTCAAAAGCTACGGAAATTTTTTTTGAATGAGCCTAACAAGTCTTCACCTAATCGGAAGACTCCTCTTGTAAAGATGCAGGAGCAAGTCAAAATGACTTAAGAGTTCATTTTTGCAAGGCTTCCCCTCTTATTCTCCAAGAGAATGAGACTACTTACTCTAATGCTGCATTTATGATGGTCTTTTCTGACTGCATTCTACACATTGATCTAGCCTCGATGCTGCTCCACTAGTATTCAATAAATGTTGTGATGTCACTGAGTGATTTGCACTCTGCTATAGCTTTGTGTTGACACTGGCCCTTGTACAAACAATGTTCAATATGCCATTTTTTCAAATGAGTGAGGCATTTCATTTGTCGATTTACTCAACAGGATCTGGACAGAAGGGTATCCTCCCACACTCCTTTCAAATGCTTACCCTGCTCACTTTTGCAAACTGGAGAGACATCATTCTACCACAGCCAGTTTCTGCCCAATTTTTCTAGCCTCTTGCTTCTGCAAGTTGTATAAATTGCTATTAGATTAGATTACTTCATGGACAGTGGAGCCCAGTCTTCTACCCTGTTGTGCTTCTGCAAGTTCCACTCGATTTTGCCTGCTTTTCTCCTAGTAGGAAATGCTAACTGAGAGACGTTCCTCCATATATAGCTCTATGCCACTGTGATTTTTGATTTGTAGAATGCCTATGGTAGGTATCATGGAGACTCTTCACATGATGGGGTCAAGTGATGCATCTCAATTTTCATGTCTGTATTTTTGAGATCATTGATTGAGTGTACTGGGGAGACTTCTACAGCCTAATAGAGCAGGAAGAGGGCATCTCACAGAGAAGTATTCTGCGTTACACTCTTTGCCCTGAGCATCAATGGAATCACCTTAGTGATGCCCAAAGATGTTCTGGCTATTCTCTAAGTAAATGACCTTTCAATTTCTTTGGTGTTGCCCAGAGGCCAACTCAGGAACATCAACTTCAACAATTATTGAACTGGATCTCTCCCTATGCAGAAGCACATAGGTTTTCTTTGTTCCAGCTTCAGGTAGTGCACTTCTGCTACAATCCATGGCTCCACCTTGACCTTGGCTTCTTCCTAAACAGGGTTTAGCTGGAAGTATTGGATTCCCACCTTTCCTTGATCTTGTTTTCAACCACTGCCTCACTTTAGAGTCTTGTGTACCTGTGCCATTCATATGCTTCATTCTGTGACATTCAGCACTGGGGTGCTGTTAAGTCTAATGCTTTGTTTTATCATTCCTTTGTTTGTATGAATTGTGAAAGGTAAATGCGATCTACCACACCACTTTCCATCTGCATGTCCACTTTTGACAGCTTGCTTGTCAATGCTGTGAAGAGGCCGCTTGTGCTTAACTGTGCACTATAAGGTTGTATTCACTAGCCTGACATCTTCTTCAGTCACTAATAGCTCTCATACCATCTGTGACTGATCTTGATTGTTTCTATAGCCTCAAGATACTCAAGTTATACCCTAAGCCTTTTTGGATTTAGGGTTAGGAAACTCCAAAAGCATAATTTATCACTCAGGCCTGTGGTGCCTCTAGTTCTGCCTACCCAGGACATCACCTTGGATGGTACCACCTCTGACTCTTGCCACACCATCTCCCCAAGCTTATTTGAGTACCGAGATTATTGCATTAGACTTTTTTAGAGCACACTTCATTTCATGCTGGAGCCATGCCAGTATACATGAATGGCTACAAGTCCCAAGATGAGGCCAGCTTCCATGCCCTATCCTTGCTGTTTGAAGCCAGCAGGGTTCTACTAGATGTTGTGTCTATCTTCACAGCTGAGCTGTTAGCAATACACACCTGGCTTGAGAGAGAACACATTGTGCTAGGTTCAGAGACCAGATTACCTTGGTGCTCTTTGGGCATTGTACTCTCCAAATACCCCGGTTTAGAGTATCCATGATGCACCGAACTGGGTAGAGGTTTGGATTATTTTCTACTTGGTTCCTGAACAAGTGGAAATTGTAGGGAATGAGGGGACCAAAGAGTCAGCGAGGACTGCATGACCAGACCAGTATTTTTATCTTCCTCACATTACCTACATGGTTGGGATCAGGTCAGCCCTCTGGGCTGTCTATAAAGAATATGGGAGCTTAAAGTTGCATGCAATCTTGTCATGACTGTTCCTATGGACCTCCCATTGCCTCAGCAACTTCAAGTTGATGTGTCCAATCTTCCGATTGGACATACTCGCGGTATGCACTGCCATTTGATGGAGCATTCCCCTGTGACTTACTGCGACAACTGTTTTAACATATTCTTGTTGAGTGTTCAAGTCCTTGGGATAATCACACATGCTACCAGTACTAGGTAGAGTAGCATAATTACTACTTTCCTTTATACTCTCCCTTTTATTTGAGTATGTTGAGTGCCTACTTTGTTGCCGAGGGTATACTACCTTGCCCTGCTAGCAGAGAATACTTGCTTGCGCAGTTGCCAGGGAGACATTTAAAAAGTTTTTGATTTGGAATCAATTTGTTACTCAGATCAAGATAATTTGGAAGGCACTCG
Organism: Ceratothoa steindachneri; assembly: GCA_963969495.1. NCBI lineage: Eukaryota > Metazoa > Arthropoda > Malacostraca > Isopoda > Cymothoidae > Ceratothoa > Ceratothoa steindachneri. Next base: position 19,711,270 of record OZ018334.1, read on the forward strand.
CAGGGTGGGCTGCTTTGATTGAATTCTAAAAGGGTTATTCCTGTGACCTATGCCCTTGATAGCCGTTGCCAGGTAGTCTGCTTTGAAGAAAAAAAAATACCTAATGAAAAGTGGGATATTTTATATGATTGTTTGTGCTTGTATTCGAATGGATCAGGGGACGTATCCCTGATGTCAAGAGACCTTTAAACCATTGCTCACTAAATTAAACTTTTGAGTGGAATGTATCACCTTTTTATCCATTGTGCTTGAATATCAATATAATGAGCCTTTTGAAATTTAAAAGATTTATCATAAAGTATGAAAGTATCTTTTTAACTTTTACAGGATGCATCTGGAGAGATTAAAAGGATAAATTACAAATTCTGTCAGGTTCCAATTGGTATCAATGTTAATCTTAAAAAGGTGAGAGAAAATACAACACTAAAATTTCCTATAGTTATTCATTAGTTACATTTGTTTTATTTTTAACTATCATTATTAGCATAAATCTAATTAATATAATTGAATTTATATATTTATTAAATTATTTATTTGGATGATTGTGTAAATAGCCCAAAAGAAAAGATAAAAAACGAGTGTTTTGATGGAAAACAACATGGATTAAGAAGTGAAGAAGAAGTATTTGGTGATTCTTATGAAATAATCAGCCAATTTGTATCATACAAAGAGGGTTTTTTTTTATTGTTTCTTTGCATTTCATTTGTATGCATATTATCAATGGTAGCTATCTTGTATTCCCCACTAGGTTGGACTCTTCAGTTACCGAGTCTTAAATATTATTTAAGTTTGTAACTTTAGAGATGAGATCTCTTTGTGCATTTCTAAAGAAAAATCTCATATTTCTTTATAAATTTTATACAAAAAGCAAGGAATGTTCCTATATCTGAGAGTATTTAATAAAAGGTTCCTAAATAAAGCTGTTGTGAAAATATGTGCACGCTACATGATTAAGTTGTCATTGATGGTAGTGTCTGGGTATATGCATTTAAATGCAAAAGATTTAAATTATTAATTCCTACTTTTTCCAATCTTTGTGGATTGGAAAGTAAAATGTTATATCCTCTGTGTTATTGCCTAAGTAGTGTAAGAGATGTTAATTGCAACATGGTTGAGAGAGATGTTCGTACTCTCCAACAATGTATTTCAAGATGAAAAGAGCCAAGATGAGGATGACGTGGTCCATGGGTACCGGGATAGAGAGTGGTGTTTGCTGATGAGAGAGGCATCAGCTGGGTGCCAGAGCAAGCTTTTAATCTCCTCCCATTATGGTTCTGGAGGAAGGCGGGCCACAATAGGACTCTTTGAGAGCCTCCTAACATGTCTCCTGCTATATTATGAGATGAAACCAATGAGTGCAATAGGTAAATGATTGGATGCGATGGCTGTCAGACTTTTGCCTGCCCTATGTAGTTTTTTTTTCTGTTAAATGTCTTCAGAAACTTTTGAAAACAAGATTGCAGAGAAAACATTAAAAAATGTATGAAAAGTTCATTCATAGGCTTTTTCCTCTATTAGGGCCTGGTGGTCAAACATAAATCTGAGGGACCTGGGTAGCCTTTTGCTCCTTTTTCCTCCATTTTATATTAAAAAAAAATTGTTGTTAGGTATATAAATAGAATTGACTTTGTCTTTAACTTTAGAACCGATTTTATGAGATTGTAATGAAAGAGGAGATTAAAGAAGAACCCCTGGAAGATGAAATTCCTCTCCTTGATGGAGAGAGCCTCAATTTGCAAGAGGAAAACTCAAGCCCCAAATCCTCTACTGAAATGGCCCTACAAAACTCCTTTCAAGAAAAGGTAATTTTCTCCACTTTAAAGTTTAATACTAAATTTATTGGCAAATTTTAATGCAGTGAAAGATTTATTAATTTGAGTGAAAGTTTATAGCACCTACAAAGCCCTGTGAGTCAAATCTACCAAATGTCAAATAAATGGCAACCAAGTCCATATATGTGATGGCTAACCTGAGTCACTGCTGACCATGCCATCTATGGTTTAGTAGGCTATGGGTTATATAGAAAAAGGGAAAGGTAAATTGTTCTATCCTTCCCTTGCAGATATGATCTTGAAATTCATATAAAGATCAGACTGACAATTGCCTGATATGCGTAAAGGTACTAGGAGCTTTTCCTTGGAGGGTAGGAGGGGATGTGGGTGTGCATTGAGCGCACCCAAAATACATTGACAGATTCTGAGACCTCTCACTATTCTAGTTGTTACAGTGTTGGATTTCTGATGTCAAGGCGGGTGGTTCAATCCCAGTGAGGGTGGACACAATGCCCTCAGTGGCCGCCCCGTCCGACCCCAACTTAGCCTCTTCTTCTTTCAGACAGCGTGTATTTCTCTCCTATTTCTTCACTTCCCCTACAACTTCTCCCACAACTTTCTCTGGTCAGCCTCTATTTTCTCAGGGTAGATGCTGACCTTCTCATCCAACTATCCTGGATCGGGGCTGAGGGGGGAGGGGACAATGTTCCCTAACCCCTGAGCTCCCGTTTGGGATGGTGGGTTTTTAACAACCTACTTCATCCCCACCCATACCTTCCTCACATCCTCTTTCCTTCTCACTTCACTATCTATTTTTTTTATGCCGTGCCCAAGGTGGAGCCACTGTGGCGGTGGGGTCGCGAGTCCCCAGCCAAAAATTCCCGCCGCCTGAATAGGGACTGCTCAATGGTTTGAGGAAGGAGAGGAGTGAGAGCCTGTGTTTTTTTTTCCTAATGGAGGAGGAACAGATTGGGGCCATGGAGTTGGAGATGAGAAGACTAAATGAGTTAGTGTGGCAGAAAGACAGAGAAAATGCGCAGTTGAGAGAAGAGAATGATAGTTTGAAGAGGAAAATGAGAGAGATGGAAGTGAGAATGGAAGAGAGGATTAAAGGCAGCGAGGTGCGAATGGAGGAAAGATTGATGCGAATGCTGAATGAGTAAATGGGAGAATCAGGTGCAATTGGTGGGTGTGTGGCCTCGACTCCACTTGGAATGGACATGACTGATAAAAAGGGATTGACAGACGTAAACGAACCCCCACAAATGACTAGGCACCAAAAAAAGAAGACCCTTAAAGACTAGATGCCCAGACCGATAGGAAAGGACCCGACTGGCTAGCATTGACTCCTTGTATATCAGCTCGAATGAAGGCATGAGTGAAAGTGGGAAAGAAGTGTGATAGTGAAAGTGATGCTGAGGTTCAATAGGAGTATATTGATCAGAGAAGTGCCAAAGTTAAGTAAGTTTAGACTGAAAGGAACAAAAGATGTGAAAGTGTTTTTGAAAGAGTATGAAAGTTATTGTAAGAAAAAATTTGGAGAGAATAATAGGTTTTGGGTGAAAGAGTTGTGTGTTTCTGGATGGGTGTATGAAGGATTTTTACTGGATGATTATGAGTGTGGGTGAGCCTAAGTGGGAGGTTATGAAAGAGAGAATAATAGAGCACTGTAAGAGGATGAAGACAAGTGTGAAATATAAGAAAACAAATGGGTTTGAGGAAGCGAATGGGGAAGAATGAGGATGTGAATTCTTATGCGCATCGCTTAGTCCTTGGCGCGAATGAGATTTGGAGATGATGGAATAAATGGGAATAAGGAGCTGATGAAGAAGTTTTTAAATACAGTTCCGAATGAAGTGAGTGAGTATGTGATGTATAAGAGGAAAGAGAAGATGAAATGGGCTGGTGAAAGAATGCTATGAAAGGATGTACTGGAGATGTTAGAGGACCATGAATTTGAGGATTATGGAAGGGAGGAGGCCTCAATTCACACTGTGTGCAACTCAAGTAGAAGTAAGTTGCCCCAGTTCCGGTCGTATCGGGGCGCATTGACAGAGAACCCGATTGAGGTGATGTCATAATTTTTGGAAAATTATTACAGGCAGAATGAACAGCAGTCTGTGTATGTTGGCCACAAACTGAGAGGGAGTCAAAGTAGGAGTGAGAGTCAGAATGGTCGGAATAGTGGTCGCACGAATGGTAAGAATGACAGTAGATCTAGAGTGAATGAGCCTAGGTGTCTGAGATGAAAGAAAGTTGGGCACATGAGGGCTGACTGTCGCTGGTCACAAGGAAGTTGTTTTGGCTATGGGCAAATGGGGCATATGATAAAAGATTGTAGACATGTGAGGGAAAGAGCGTGTTATGGATGTGGAAGAATGGGCCACTTGGCACGAGATTGCAGGGAAGGTGGTCGAGTGAATATGAGTGGACCTGGAGTGTGTGGTAATTGTGGACAGATAGGGCATTATGCCAGGATGTGTGCCAGTCCAAGAGCTACCTGTAGTAAATGTGGAATGGTAGATAGATGCATGAATGAAAGAATGGATGGGAATGATGTGAGTAATCTAGATGATACGACTCAGGGAAAATAATTAATGAGAGGGTTCCTTCTGGGCAATTCTCTAGAGTGCAAGTGATGAATGTGAGAGAAGAATTGTCAAATTGTGGAGTGAATTGTGGTCAGAGAGTGAATAGGTGTATGTGTGTTAAAATTAAGTGTGGAGAACGAGAAACAAGTGCATTGATTGATACAGGATGTAAGGTGAATGTGGTGTACTATGAAGCATTTGTAGGAATGAAAGTAAGTGAAGTTAAGGATCATGGATATCATTTGACTGGATAGGTGAACAGGATGTGCTAATTGTTACACAAGGTTTAGAGAGTGTGTTTCGATTGCAGATATCCGGATGAATGAAGATGAATTTTGTGTAATAGAAGGTGCAAACAAGAAATATGATATGCTATTAGGTTATAAGTTTTTGAAAGCGAATGGTATCGTGATTCACCCTGATTTAGAGATGATTGAATGTAAGAAGAATGGAAGTATGAAGTGTCAATGGTATGTGAATCCAGATGGAAGTGTGAGAGTGAACATCATGAAAGGTCTGGAGGTATATGCGATTGAGAGTGTGCCTGTCAAGCTGAATGAAACATTGAGTGTAAGGATTGGATGGAATTCGGATGTTGAGATAAGTGAGAATGATAGGAATATTTATGTCTTGGATGGTAGGCTGCGAACTATCGATTGAGGTGAGTGGTGCATGTGTTTGATGGTATAATTGATATGAAAGATCCATGTGTCTGCATATAAGTTTGGCCAGATCTTAAAAGGAAGAGTCTTAGAGGAGTGCAAGTGGGAGATAAATTAGGTGTGTTAAATACAGTGGTGAATATGGAGAATGATATGTATGTGGTGAACGCTAGTGTGTTTTCCGTGAGTGTAATGTCGAATGTTTGGAAGTATGGAGATTTGATTTAGCAAGTGAAATTGGAAGAAAAGTTGAGTGAATACGAGAAGCAAAAAGTTACAGGATGTTGTGAAATAGGAGAAGTGCCTTGAGTCAAGGGGATGAGGACTTTGGCAACGCTCACTTGCCTAAGTTTAAAGTAATTTTGAGTGACAATACGCCAATTTATCAAAGGCCTCATCATTTCCCTCCCCCTGTGGCTCAAGAGATTGAAGAACAGTGTGAGGAATTAGAGAGAATTGGTGTGATTGATCCGATTATAAGTTCCTGGAATAGTCCGATTGTACCTGTACAAAAGCCAGATGGCTGTTTGCGACTGTGTATTGACTATAGATGAGTGAATGAACGAACGTTGAAAGACAAGTTTCTTATGAGTGTTGTGTCTGAATGTGTGTACAGTATGTCTGGAATGAAAGTATTTTCTAAGATGGATCTGGTGCGTGGTTACTACCAGATGCCTGTGGATGAAAAGAGTAGGCCTATTGCAGTGTTCTCCACCTCAAAGTGCCATTATCAAGTTTAGAAACTTGAGCTTTGGGTTGGTGAATGCCCCGGCTGCTTTTCAGCGTGCTATGAATGTAGAGTTGAGTGGTTTTCTGTGTAAGAATGTACGAGTGTTTTTGGATGATATTTTGGTGATGAGTGAGAACATGGAAGAACATATGACCTTGGTGAATGATGTCTTAAGAAAGTTGGAAGAGGTTGGAGTGAAAGTGAAGTTGTCTAAATGTGTATGGTTTGCTAGTGAAGTAGAGTTTTTGGGACATGAGGTGAGTGCGGCTGGATTGCATAAATTGGAGAAATTTGTGGAAAAGGTTGGAAATTTCCCTAAGCCTACCACAGTGAGAGTGTTGTGTGCATTTCTTAGTTTAATTGAGTTTGGAAGAAAGTTTATGAAAGATTGTTCTTGTGTGCTGAAACTGTTGAGTGTATGGACTGGAAAAAAAAAGAGTACTGTGATTAAGTGGAATGACTCAATGAATGTGGCATTTGAAAAGTTAAAAGCAGAAGTTGCAAAAGATGTGGAACTTGCGTATCCAGCGTATGGAGCAAATGTAGGAATGCTTGAAGTGTATACAGATGCAAGTGGTCATTCGATGGGTGGATGTTTGATGCAAGATCAAGTTGTGAATGGGGTAGAAAGAAAGCGAGTAATTGTGTATGTTTCCAAGGCATTTACTGTGGCAAAGCGTGCATATTTGACAATTGAAAGAGAGTTGGCTGCATTAAGATTCTGTCTCAAGTCATTACGACCATTTCTGTATGGATTACAGTTTGTAGTGAGAACAGATCACCAGCCACTAGAGTATTTGCAGCGAATGAGGTTAGATGATAGTAGGCTTGCAAGGACAATAGAGGATTTGAGTGATTTTGAATTGTGGTTGAGTATTTGCCAGGTGAAAGGAATGTGATTGCTGATTTGATGTCATGTTTTCCATGTATTTTGAATGAGAGTGAGACTGTGAGCATAAATCCTGAGTATTTGCCAGCAGGTGTAGTTGTTGGAAGAAAATGTAAGGGTGGAGGTGATTCTATGTTCGAAAGTGTGTTGTATGGTTTACAAAACGATGAAAGATGGATTAACATAACATAACATAACATAACATAACATAACATAATCACGGATGACAAAAGCCACAAGGGCCTATCAAAGGTCATCCACATCCGTCAAAACGCACCCACAAAAAGCATCATCGCCAATGGGAAGACAAAATCAAAGTCCCCCACCATATAATATAACAGATGACAAAGGCCACAAGGGCCCATCATAGGTCATCTGAGTAAAACAGCCTCTTTTATAAGGCACCCATACTCCCAAGAAAACTACATCCAGAGGATTGCGTCCAGAAACAAGGGTATCACCAATCAAGGCTTGTCAAGAACTAAATCATGCAGCTATAGATATATACAAACAATATTAATATATACAAAACTTAGGAACCATCACAACCTTCCCTCCCCATAAACTCATCCAACCTACTCTTAAATATATTTAAATTTGGACTACCTACTACCCTCCGCGGCAATTTGTTCCAGAAGTCTACCACTCTATTGGTGAAAAAACATTTTCTTAAATCTAACCTACACCCTTGCTTTTTAATTTTCAAGTGGTGACCTCTAGTCCGATTTCCATCATCTAACTCAAAAAACTTGCTAACATCCAATTTATCTATCCCGGAAAAATTTTTAAAGAGCTCAATCATATCCTCTCTCACACACCTTTTTCGAACAAGAACATATTTAATACCCTCAGTCTATCTATATATTCAAGGTGCCTCAGGGAAGGAATAATCTTTGTTGTCCTCCATTGCACTGACTCGAGAAGGTTAATATCGTGTCTAAAATGTGGGGACCATGCCTGTATGCAGTACTCTAGATGTGGCCTAACATAAGAGTTATAAAGTTTAAGAATAACCTCCTTACTTTTGTAACTGACATTTCTCTTAATGAAACCCAGCACTCTATTTGCCCTATTTCTTGCTTCAATACATTGCTTAGAAAACCTTAATGACTTATCTATTACTACTCCTAGATCTTTCTAATCCTCTACTGAGCTCAGCCAAGCCCATCCATTTCATAGTGAAATTCTCTATTATCTTTTCCCATGTTAATAACTTTGCACTTATCAAGGTTGAAAGTCATTTGCCACTTATGTGCCCAGGATAACAATTTATTTAAACCCCCCGCACTTTAAAATTATCATCAATATCTTTAACTACAGCTGCTAATTTGGTATCATCCGCAAAAATTGACACTTTATTATTAACTGCCTCCCCAAGATCGTTTAAATAGATGACAAATAATAATGGACCGAGAACTGATCCCTGAGGAACCCCACTGATAACATCCCTCCACTCCTACTTTACACCATTTAGCACTACCCTTTGCTTCCTGTCTTTCAGCCACTCAGCTATCCAATTTGAAACACCCCCACATATCCCAATGATTTTTAATTTATGAACTAGTCTCCTATGTGGTACCTTATCAAATGCTTTACTAAAATCCAAGTAAATTATATCTACATTCTCTCCCTTATCTACTTGATTTGTTACGAACTCCAGAAAGTCGAGTAAATTAGTCAAACATGATCTACCTATGCTGAGCATCACTGATTAACCCCTCCCTCTCTAGATGTTGGCAAATTCCATTTTTAATTATTTTCTCAAGAATTTTACAGACTACAGGAGTTAGGCTAACCGGTCTAAAGTTATTTGGATCCTCTTTACTACCCTTCTTGAAAATGGGGACTATATTCACTCTCTTCCAATCATCGGGTATTTCTCCATATTCCAGTGACCTAGTATACAACTTCTCCAGAGCTATTGAGATACTTTTTACCCCTTCTTTAAGTATCCTAGAATGAATATTATCAGGGCTGGAGGCCTTGGTAGCATCTAACTCACCTATTAGTCCTTTTATCTTCCTCCAATCCACACTAATGGTAGTAAACACCTCTTTCCCTGACCCATGAGTACTATACATAAGACTATTTAGTTTCTCCTTTGTAAATACTAATGCAAAATGACCATTTAGTACCTCAACTATTTACTCATCAGTTTCTCTCACAACCCCTTCATATTTGATAGCTCCTATTTTAACTCTGCCAGACTTGTTATTAATTTTATAGTAACTAAAGAACTTTCTAGGATCTTTGTTGCTATCCTGAGCTAATTTAATTTCTGACACCCTTTTGTTCTTCTTTATAATCTTATTTAGCTCATTCCTAGCCATTCTATAATCACTTAAATTTTGAATTTTATTTTCTACCTGTAATTTTTTATATGCCCTTTTCTTCTCTGAAATTTTTCTAGCTATCTCCTGATTCCACCATAATGGTTTCCTACTTTTGTTCTTAATACCCTTTATTGCGATACATTGCTCTTGGACTACATTTATTATATGCTTGAAATTATCCCACATCTCATAAGCATTTTTACCTCTGAATTCTACATCCCAGTCTACCAAATTTAGCAAGCTTCAAAGTTTTACATAATCTCCCTTATGAAAATTTGGAACTTTTACAGCATTCTCGGTATTTTACCCTTCTTAATTCCCAAGTTAAAATGAACTATCTGATGGTCACTATTTCCCAATGCTTCCTCAACAGTCAATTCTTGAACTAAATGATCACTGTTAGAAAGTACTAAATCTAATATATTGTCTCCCCTCGTTGGCTCATTAACAAATTGATTCAAAAAATTATCCTCAAAGCATTCTATGAACCTGCCACTTGTTCTATCCCCACCTATCATATTTTCCCAGTCCACAGAGTTTAAGTTCAAGTCCCCAATAATAACTGCATTTGTTTCACATCCCTTACTTATTTCCCTTATCATTAGTTCATCTATATCATCAGTCTGCCCAGGTGGTCTGTAAAAAGCTCCTAAATGCACCATTCTATTTTTACTGAACCTAATATCTATCCAAAGTGACTCAACTCTATCCTGCTTTATTGAAGTATTTAAACTTGAAACAATGTTGTTTTTTATATAGATAATTATTCCTCCACCAATCCTACCTGTCCTTTGACTAATGTACATATTATAGCCCTGTAAATCAAATTCACTTATAGTGTCACTAAATTCTATTTCATTAATCCATGATTCAGAAACACTTAATATATCTATATCCTCATCGCTAATATATCTAAATAGCTCATCCTTCTTGTTTCTAAGACTACGAGCATTTGTATAGAAACAATTTAACCCCCCTATCCCTGAAGCACCTCTTCTTACCTGAATGACCTCACCTTTATTGCCTTGGAACCTATTTCTGTTATCTGCCAAGTCCATTCTACTTTCAGTACTATAATGTCCTCTCATAATTCCCTTGAGAAGGTGCCAGAAAGTGTGAATGCATTGCGAAAGGTGGTTATGGAAGAAGCATGTAAAAGACCAGAGCAATTGGGAATGGAAAATTCAAGTAGGTTAAGAAAAGAGTTGAGAAGTATGTGTATGCCAGGAGTGATGATGTTTCAGGAAGTGTTAGCGATAGTGAGTAAGCTGTTTGGTGTGAAAGTATATGTGCATTATGGTGTGGAGAAGCCAATGATGTATCATGGTAAAGGTATAGACCGAATGAATGGGTGTGAGTTGCATCGGCAATGTTTGAGTGGTGTGCATTATAATTGGCTGATTGAGAAGAAGAGTTATGTAAGAAGAGAGATTGATTATGTTTGCGAAGGAATTTTTCCCGTTAGTGAAGATGAAGGTTTAGATGCTGCAAAAGTGTTGAATGTAATGTGTGACCATGGACTTGAAGAGAGAATGCAAGTTACCTTGACTATGAATGGGAAGAGCTATTGTGGAATGATTGACACAGGTGCGCAAATTTCCTTGGTGAATGCAAAAGTTGTGCATGATGCTGACAATATGAATTGGAATGTTTCTAAAAAAGGTGTAACAGTTTCGATAAGTGGACTCGGAAGTGGACGTATTATGGCATGGGAGGAAGTGAGTTTGTCTGTAAGCATGGGGAAGTTAAATGACATATTGCATGAATTTGTTTTGCTAAGCAAGAATGAGTTACCTTATTGTTTTCTGCATAAGAATAGGATTTCTATGGATGTATGTAATGAATGTTTAGTGAAAGATGGTGTAACAGTTGGGAAGTTGCAGAGTGAGCTTGTAGGCTCAACTGGATTTGTAGGAGTGGCAGGTTTCAATTTGAATGAAGAGCTGTTGACTGCTGAAGATATAGAGCATGCAAGAGTCATGTCCAATGGTGCGTGAATTGAAGGATAGTGTGATGACAAGTGTTCTTGTGAATGAATGGAGTTGCATATTAAGAGAGTTTAGAAGGTTTGCTGGAAAGTTTGTTGTATGTAAGGGTTTAGTGTATTTTGTGCAATGGATAGATGATGATGTATATATTCCAGTGTGGCACAATTGGAATGGTGAAGATTGTGCATGATAGGTTTGGACATATGGGTAAGAATAAATTGTGAGAATGTATGAAAGGATGTATATTTATTCCATATTCGGGTGTTAAAAATATGTGGCAGCGGGAATTTTTGGCTGGGGACTCGCGATCCCGCCGCCACACACCCATGCTGAAGGGCTGCCAGGTCACCAGGTAGGAGAAGTGGCCTTAAATAGCGGCACCTGGCTCTGCCAGCCCCATACGCACCCCTTGCAGAGCGGGTTACTATGAGGGGTGGTGAGCGTTTGCTTTGTGTAAAAATATAGGGTCACCATGCCCAATGATGAGAGAACTAAGAATCTCCCCTCAATTTCCCCTTGTCCATCGTCGGAGCCACCCTCGGTCAGCTCCACATAAAAATGGAGGTCCTCCCCTCCGTGTGCTCTCTCAGGGGACCCTTCAAGCCTCTCTAACCTGAGAGGAGGCTTACTCCTCTTCTTCGCCTAAGGGTGTAGGGGACTCCCCCTCACCCCCTTGTCTGGAGGTACCTTCGGGCACCTCCCTCTTTCCAGCGGAAGTCACCCCTTTACTTTCGAAGGGGACTGCCAAGAAAGCCAGCAGGCAGCCCATAGCTGACAGCTTCCCATTGAAGCAGCTTGAAAAGGCAAACCCCCTTAGAGATAGAGGGAAGCAAGGCCCCTTTGGTCGCTTTCCTCACAAACCTGCTAGCTAGAATATTAAACTTTGTGGGGGGGGGGGGTTCAAGGCCTGTGCCTCACTAGACTTGACTTGTGACACAACTGCCAAACGGGACCTATGATGTCCTAGGAGGAGGGCGGATGGCCAACTGGACCATCCCCCCCGAGATAGACATGCTCCTTGAGGCAACCCAGCCTCTGACAGTAGGGCCTTCCATGGGAACGAATCCGGGCTCGGCGCTAAGCACCGAACTCCAGTCGGCCCCTATGCAAGGTCCTCCTCAAATGGCTATGGTTTCCAAGGCAGTACAAGGAGAGGAGGGATCTCCTCTTCCGACCGGACCTTCGCAATCTCGGAGAAGGACCTTGCTCTGAGGGCTCCTGCCAGTGAAGGGGAGAAGTGGGTTCATTCCCCGCCCTCCTCTCGTAAAATAATAAAAAAACAATAAAAAGACTCGGGGCTTCTCTCCATCCGCAGGGGCGGCTGGAAGGGATGGGTCTGCTCCACTTTGGTAAGCGACCAAGCCAAGATTGGCACATCCGCCCCCTTTGCCTCCCCTCCCCCTCGGGTGCAAAGCCCCTGACTAAGACCAAAAGTGATAGTGCGCAGAGCGGAGCCTCGATTACATCGGGGCCCCTCATTCAGAGATTACCCTTTGTTTTCGAGCCCGCTGGCTTCAAACGCTTCTTAAGTTATTTGCTCCACTGATGGCAGCAGGATGGGTAAGGGCAACATGATACATCAGAGGAGAGCTTTAGCTAGTGTGATTGGTAGAGAGCCGAAGGTGACCCGTTTCTCGAATGGGAGCCTTTTGGCTAATGCGTCGAATCCCTCCGAAGGAGCACTAATTAGTGCCCTTCACTCCTGTGAGTGTGACGCCGCACTCCACCAAGAACTTTGTGAAAGGAGTAGTCCACGAGTTCCTTCGCATATGCGGGGGAACTCGTGGACTACTCCATAGAGGCTAGCGGTATGCGAAGAGGTTGAGGATTCGTGGAACAATTTCAAAAATAAATTCATGAGTCTTCAATCAAGTTGCATCCCTCTGAAATGCCTCCGTCGGTCTTCTGTTCAACCAAAGTGGTTTAATCGAGAAATCGGCCAACTGCTTAGGGAGAAGAGAAATGCGTACCGGCGATCGAAGATCTCGGGTGCCTTTGACGAGTACCGGAGGCTAGCCAGGAGAGTGAAGTCCAGCATAAGGGCGGCTAAGCGTACTGAGGAACTCCGAGTGGCGAGACTCTGCAAGGAGAATCCCAAGGAGTTCTTCGGCTATGTAAATAGCCGTAAACCAATCCATCGTAGGATTGGGCCCCTAGTGGACGAGGAGGGTGCATTAACTCAGTCAGATGCAGAAAATGCTAACCTTCTCAATGACTACTTCTCCTCAGTGTTTACTAAAGAGTGTGGTCCCATCCCCCAGCCCACGGATTCCTACTCGGGGGAAAAGCTGGAGGCAATGGACTTCACCGAAGGAGAAATAAAGAAAAAGATCGCTGACCTAAAGACGAAAAGGTCCCCTGGACCGGACGGGTTTCTACCCAAGGTGTTGAAGGAAGTGTGCGATGAAGTATCACGACATCTGTGCGCTATCTTTAACATGTCAATCCGGACCGGATGCGTTCCTAGAGACTGGCGTGAGGCGGAGGTGACTCCGATCTTCAAGAAAGGATCCTCCAGCCATCCGTCAAACTACCGACCTATCAGTCTGACTTCGATAGTCGGTAAACTCATGGAAAGCATGATGGTGGAGAAAATAACGTCGTATTTAGAGTCAAGCCTGCTACTGAGGAGTTCCCAGCACGGCTTCCGAAGGCAACGGTCATGCCTGACGAACCTTGTGGAATTCTTCCACTTCGTGTTCAGTGAGCACGATCGGGACAAGGCGGTGGATGTGGTTTACTTAGACTTTCAGAAAGCCTTTGATAAGGTACCACACCGCCGCCTTCTCCGGAAAGTGCGAGCGCTGGGCATAGACGGAAAAGTAGCCGGCTGGATCGAGAACTGGCTAAGTGGCAGACGGCAACGGGTGGTGGTGAATGGACAGGCTTCTGAGTGGGTGCCCGTTACTAGCGGAGTGCCTCAAGGTTCTGTCCTGGGACCACTACTATTCATCATCTACGTCAACGACATGGACGGTGACATGGTTGCCAAGATTTCCAAATTTGCCGACGATACCAAGCTTGGTATGAACGTTGCAAAGGATGGAAATACTGCCCGCCTGCAGGAAGACCTTGGGAAGATTGGGGAGTGGTCGGACACGTGGCAAATGCCGTTCAACGTGAACAAGTGCAAAGTAATGCATATCGGCCACAGAAATCCCCAATCTCATTATATCCTTAAGGGCACTGCTCTCGAATCGAGTGACACTGAGAAGGACTTGGGTGTTACTGTCACTAGCGACCTCAAGTTCTCGAAACAGTGCATCGAGGCAGAGAAGAAAGCCCAAAGGATGTTAGGCTACATAAAGCGCCAGTTTGGATACCGTAACAGGGAGATAGTACTTTGTCTGTACAACTCCCTAGTTCGGCCGCACCTGGAGTATGCCGTACAATTTTGGAGTCCTTCGTTTCGAAAGGACATCGCAAGGTTGGAACGCGTACAAGCCAGGGCAACCAAACTGATTCCCTCTATCCGACATAAAAGTTATGAGGATAGACTAAGGGAATTAGATCTGTTCTCGTTGGAAACCCGTAGACTGCGTGGTCAGCTCATCGAAGTTTTCAAAATACTTCGAGGGTTCGACAATGTTGACTACCGGGATATTTTCACACTGAGTGAGAACAGAACGCGCAATCACGGCTTCAAACTTGAACTGAAGCGTTACAACCGCAATCTGTGTGGAAACTTTTTCACCTACAGTATCTGCGGTAAGTGGAACACACTTCCAGTGGAAGTTGTCAACAGTGAATCTGTTGACCAGTTCAAGTCAAGACTAGACAAAGTCTTGAAAAGTGGCCGTTTAGGGACGCAAAACAATTGAGCAGCCATGTGCCCGCTCGATTGCTAGTCCCAAGGTACCCTCTTTGAATGGACCGTAAGGTCTCCTAGGGTACCTTCTTTCCTTGTAACCTCCTTGTAACCTAATCACCTTAGAGCTGGCCGACCATGGGGCGGTCAAGGTCAAACGTGTGATCAGAAAACAGGGAGGAGCCTCGAGACTCACCCCTACACTCTCCGTCACGTTCGACTGTCACAAGCTTCCTGAGTCCTGAGTCGGTGCGTGCCGGTTGGTACCGCTACCGCTTGAAGGCATTCGTGCCACTGCCGCGGAGGTGCTATTACTGTCACCGCTTCGGGCATACGAATCGCTCATGTAGACATGCAAAGTCGGGGTCACTCGAAGTCTTGTGTAATATGCTGCAAGGCCGCACATGATAAGTCAAATTCGTGTGTGACCAAGTGTGTCAATTGTGGAGAGCCGCACTCCTCTTCTTCGAGGCAATGTGGCGCATCTCTCCTTGAGAAAGAAATCCTGGCCGTTCAGGCCCAGGATCGAGTCTCATTCCGCGAAGCTAATGACTTGGTCCTTGCGCGCCCGGCTCTGCCTGGGACGTCTTGCGCCTCAATGCTAAGAAAGATACCCTCTGCTCCTGGCATATCCATGCCAACGAGCACGGTTGCTTCCGCGCCCATTTGGAGCCCTTCTGCGGGCTCTACTCAACTCGAGCGCTCCCCTGGTAGATCTGGCTGCACAAAAGGTTCACACCCAGTCCCAACTACCTTTCCCCCCCCCCTCTTCCAGCGTGATCGTTTCTTGTAAGGCGAAACGGCCACGCGCCTCCACCGAATGGTTAGACTCGCAGGAGGCAACACCCCTGAAGTTGGTCGCCAGGCCATCTTCCGGGGTACCTAAAGCTGCTCTTCGAAAGGACAGCAACAAAGGAGCTTCAGCTCCTTCCTCCACGCCTAGTGGTGTGCTGGGTGGCTCGGAGACGGTGGATCCTCGAAAAGAGGCCCCCCCGCCTCCAAAGCTGCAACGCCCGCCTAAGGTTTTGAGGCGGAGGGAGTAAAAGACTCGCGTGGCGAGCCCAACCTCCCCCAATAAGTCATCGAAGGCGACAGCGCCTTCAGCGCTTTGCCAACAGACCCCAGGGTTCTGCCCCCGGGAAGCGTACGGCCATTCCCGTGAGGGTCTTCAATTCGAGGAGGGCCCCCGCGTCTCCTCCGAGCTAGTCCTGGAGGGCATATTCCTTCAAGGGAATTGCCATGGACTCCGGGCCAACTGGGAGGAGCTGTGGAGGCTCGTCTCGTCCCGTTCCCCGTTAGCTATCTTTTTTCATTAGACCATGCTGGGCGCATGCCCCCTGCCCACCCTCCTGGGGTATAAGGTTTTCGTGACCCCACCACAACGGGATGGGAGCCGGGTGAGAGGATGTGCGATTTACACATGGCATGATTTCTCGTTTATTCTCTTCGCTTTAGATACCTCCTTTCAGGTAGTAGCTGTGCAGCTGCACCTTGATAGGAGGTCTACTGTTATTTTCGCGTACATTACACCGTCAGCCGACTTCGACGCTGGGGACCTCTGCCGCGTCGTGGCACGGTTGCTGAGGCCCTATCTCTTGCTCGGAGACCTAAACGGTAGATACCCCCTCTGGGGAGACGACTAGATTAATCCTCGAGATCAAGTCCTTTCCGACCTGTTCGACGAACTTGAGATGGGTGTCCTAAATGTTGATGAGTTTACGCATCAGTGCCCGAGAACCGCTTCATTTTCCTGCCTCGATCTATCTTTGTGCTTTTCTGATGCACAGCACGATTTTGAGTAGGGAGTGGTCGATGACCTCTATGGTATTGATCATTTTCTGGGACACTTCCGCCCGAGAGCCCCCTTATCCCGGGGGTGCTTGGCACGGGCGCGGTGGTCTCAGTCGAGGAGTTTAGCTCGATAAATGAGGCTGTTTAGTTCTTCTCCGGCAACCTCATCGCCGCGGGCCTGGCTACTATTCCTAGAAGGTCTCCCCGTAAGGGGCACGGCGATTTGCCATCCTGGCAGCCGTGCTGACGGGTTCCAGCGCTCCGTCCGGGCCCAGCTTAACCTCTCTTCCTTCCTTCAGATAGTCTGTATTTCTCCCCTACTCCGTCGCTATTCATACAACCTCTCCCACAACTTTCTCTGGTCAGCCTCTAATTTTACAGGGTAGATGCTGACCTTATTCTCAAGCCAACCGTCCCGGATCGGGGCTGAAGGTGAAGGGGACAACGTTCCCTAACCCCTGAGCTCCGGTTCGGGATGGTTTTTTTTTAACAATCTGCTTCATCCCCACCCATACCTTCCTCACATCCCTTTTCCTCTCCTCTTCACAATCTATCTTTTTATACCGCGTCTAAGGTGCAGCCGCCATGTCGATGGACTGCCAGGCCACCAGGCGGGAGGGGTGGTCCCAAATGGCGGCACCTGGCTCTGCCTGGCCTGTAAGCACCTCCTGCAGTGCGGGCAACTGCAAGATGTGATGAGCGATTGCATCCCGTGAAACAAATAGGGTCACCATGCCCAATGATGAGAAACACAAAAATTTCCCATTAATTCTCCCTGTGTCACCAACGGAGCCGCCCTCGGGCAGCTCCACCGAAAAAATGGAGGTCCCCCCCCCCTGTGCTTGACCAGGGGACCCTCCATATCTCTCTAACCAGAGAGGAGGCTTACTCCTCTCCTTCGCTTACGAGTGTAGAGGACTCCCCCTCCCCCCCTTCTCTGGAGGTGCTTTCGGGCACCTCCCTTTTTCCAGCGGCAGTCCCCTCTGTTCTTTCCAAGGGGACTGCCAAGAAAGCCAGCAGGCATCCTTTAGCCAGCTGCTCCACATCGAAGCGGTTCGGTAGGGCAAACCCCCTTAGGGGGGAGAGGGAAGCCAGGCCCCTTCGGTCGCTTCCCTCAAAAGACCTGCTGGCAAGAATATTGAACCTTGCCGGGGTCAAGGCCTGTGCCTTCCCACACAAGACTAGTGACGATACTGCCAAAGACCTGCGATGTCTTGGGGGAAGGGGGATGGCCAACTGGAGGCCCTCCCTGAGATAGACATGGTCCTTGATGAAACCCAGCCTCAGACGGTAGGGCCTTCCATGGGGGGGAATCCGGGCTCGGTTCCAAGCACCGAACCCGAATCCGCCCCTATGCAAGGTCCTCCTCAAATGGCTAGGGTTTCCGAAGCAGTACAAGGAGGCGAGGGATCTCCTCCGACCTGTGCCCCCACGACTACCAGGACCTTCTCCATTTCGAAGAAGGACCTGGCTGAGGCCGGTCCATCTGGCCTGGGGGCTCAATCCGGCGGAGGTGAGAAGCGGGTTCATTACCCGCCCTCCTCTCCAAAAAAGAAAAAGAAAAAGACTAAAAAGACCAAAAAGACTCGGGGCTCCTCTCTATCCGCGGGGGCTACGGGGACGGATGGGTCTGCTGCCACTTTGGATAGCGACCAAGCCAAGATCGGCACATCCGGCCACTCTGCACCCCCCGGTTGCGGAGCCCCTGACTAAGCCCAAAAGTGCACAGGGCGGAGCCTCGATGACATCTCGGCCCCTCATTCTGAGGTTACCTGGCGTTTTCTAGCCCGCTGGCTTCAAACGCTTCCTCGTTATTCGATCCACTGATGGCACCATGTTGGCCAAGGGCAACAGGATCCATCAGAGGAGAGGATTAGCTAGTGCAATTGGTAGAGAGCCGAAGGTGAACCGTTTCTCGGACGGGAGCCTTCTGGCGAATCCCGCTGAGGCGGCCAAGATAAGTGCTCTTCCGACACTTCATGGCACCCCGGTGAGTGTGACGCCGCACTCTACCATGAACTTTGTGAAAGGGGTAGTTTATGCGAGGGAACTCATTGACTGCTAAATTGAGGACATCACCTTAGAGCTGGCCGACCATGGGGCGGTCAAGGTCGAACATGTGATGAGAAAACAGGGAGGGGCCTCGAGACCCACCCCTACACTCTTCGTCACGTTCGACTGTGACAAGCTCACTGAGTCGGTGCGTGCTGGTTGGTACCGCTACTGCGTGAAGGCATTCGTGCCACTGCCGCGACGGTGCTATTACTGTCACCGCTTCGGCCATACAAATCGATCTTGTAGACATGCAAAGTCGGGGTCACCCGGAGTCTGTGTAAATTGCTCCAAGGCCGCACACGATAAGTCTAAATCATGTGTGGCCAAGTGTGTCAATTGCGGAGATCCGCACCCTGCTTCTCCGAAGCAATGTGGTGAATATCTCCTCGAGAAAGAAATCCTGGCTGTTCAGGCCCAGGATCGAATCTCATTCCGCGAGGCTAAGGACTTGGTCCTGGCGCGCCCAGCTCTGCCTGGGACGTCATATGCCTCGATAGTTAGAAAGGCACCCTCGGCTCCTGGCCCATCCAGGCCAACGAGCACGGTTGTTTCTGCGCCCATTCGGAGCCCTTCTGCGGGCTCTACTCAACCCGGGCGCTTCCCTGGTAAAGCTGGTGGCAAAAAGGGTTCACACCCAGCCCCGGCTAAAACCAGGGCTCCCCCTCTTCCCCCAGCGTGACCGCTTCCCGTAAGGCGAAACGGCCACGTGCCTCCACCGAGTCGTTAGACTCACAGGAGGCAACACCCGTGAAGATGGTCGCTAGGCCATCTTCCAGGGCTCCTAAAGCTGTCCCCCGAAAGGAGGACAGCAACAAAGGAGCTTCGGCTCCTTCGCCAACGACCCGAGGTGGAGCTAGTAGCTCGGAGACGGTGGTTCCTCGAAAAGAGGACACCTCGCCTCCGAAGCCGCAACGCCCGCCTAAGGTTTCGAGGCGGAGGGAGGAAAAGACTCGCATGGCGAGCCCAACCTCCCCCAATAAGTCGTCGAAGGCGACAGCGCGCGGGGTTCTGCCCCCTGGAAGCGTACGGCCATTCCCGTGAGGGTCTTCTATTTGAGGAGGGCCCCCGCGTCTCCTCCGAGCTAGGCCAGGAGGGCATATTCTTTCAATGGAATTGCCGTGGACTCCGGGCCAACTGGGAGGAGCTGCGGAGGCTCGTCTCGTCCCGTTCCCCGTTAGCTATCTTTTTCCAAGAGATCATGCTAGGTGCGTGCCCCCCGCCCTCCTTCCCGGGGTATAAGGGTCTTGCGACCCCACCACCGCGGGATGGCCGGGCTGGGGGATGCGCGGTTTACACCCGGCATGATGTCTCCGTTCTTCCTTTCTCTTTAGATACCTCCTTTCAGGCCGTGGCTGTGCAGCTGCATCTGGATAGGAGGTATACTATCATTTCTGCGTACATTCCACCGTCAGCTGACTTCAACGCGGGGGACTTCCGCCGCGTCGTGGCACGTTTGCCGAGGCCCTATCTCTTGCTTGGAGATCTGAACGGCAGGCATCCTCTCTGGGGAGATTACTCCATAAATCCTAGGGGACAAGTCCTTGCCGATCTGAACGAAGAGCTTGAGATGGGTGTCCTAAACGTGGATGAGTTTACGCATCACTGTCCGAGAACCGCTTCATTTTCTTGCCTTGACCTATCTTTGTGCTCTTCGGATGCACAGCCTGATTTTGATTGGGGGGTGGTCGATGACCTCCATGGTAGTGATCACTTTCCCATTCAAACATCATTTTCAGGGCAATTGCCGCCTGAGAGCCCACCTCGGTGGTGCTTGGCGCGGGCGCGGTGGCCTGCCTTTCAGGAAATGACTGAATTCTCTATCTCAGTCGAGGAGTTTAGGTCGGTAGATGAGGCCGTTGAGTTCTTCTCCGGCAACCTCATCGCCGTGGGCCTGACTACTATTCCTAGGACGTCTGGCCGTTTTGCACGCCGACCACTCCCATGGTGGTCGGCCGAGTGCGAGACGGCCCCAAACAGAAGCGTTATGCCTACATGCGCTATAAGCGCCGCCCGAACGATTTCACTGTCGCTGAATTTCGTAGGGCTAGGGCTAGGTTCCGGTATATTTCGAAGCACGCCCGCCGCTCTTCTTAGCGGGCATACGTGTCTTCACTTAACGGGAAGACCTCTTTAGCTGAGGTATGGAAGCGAGTCAAAAGGATTCGGGGCAAGTTCTCGCAGGACCCACCTCCCGTTCTCCAGGATAATGGGACCGCAATCTCTGACCCCGCGTCCGTGGCGGAATTCTTAGCGACCGCTTTTTGGGCATTCTCTAGCCGTGATGCTGCTCCGCCAGCATTCAATGCACGTCGTGATGTCGCGGAAGGCCGCCGGCTGGACTTTACCTCCAGAGGCGGAGAACCCTTCAACGACAAGTTTACTGTGAGTGAGTTGCGTTCCGCTCTCGCTTCGTGCGCGGACATCCGCCCATGGTCCGGACGATGTCCCGTACGCCATGCTTCGACACCTGGGTGAGCGAAGCATGGCCTTTCTATTAGATTTTTTCAACAGGATCTGGGTGGAGGGTCTTCTCCCAGACTCCTAGCGAATCGCTACTGTGCTCGCCTTTCGCAAACCGGGAAGAGATCACTCTATTCCGACCGGTTTCCGCCCAATCTCTCTAACCTCTTGGGTGTGCAAGTTGATGGAGAAATTGGTAAATGTTAGATTAGCCTTTTTCCTGGACAGCGGATGCCATCTGTCTTCTGCACAGTGCGGCTTTCGCAAGTTCCACTCGACGTCGGATGCTCTGCTCCGACTGGAAAATGCCGTCTGCGAGGCTTTCCTTCGTAGACAGCACTACGCCACGGTGTGTTTCGATCTGGAGAAGGGCTATGATACCGCATGGCGATACGGTATCATGGAGACTCTGCACACGATGGGGGCGAGGGGATGCCTCCCAATGTTTATGTCTGAATTTTTGCGAGATCGTCGATTCCGCGTACGGGTGGGGGGAGCCCTCTCCGGCCCAAAGGAGCAGGAAGAGGGTGTCCTGCAGGGAAGTGTCCTCAGTGTCACACTCTTTGCCCTGAACATCAACGGCATCACCTCGATGCTGCCGGAAGATGTTCTCGCTACGCTCTACGTGGACGACCTTTCGATCTCTTTTGGCGCGGCCCAGATGCCAACTCTGGAGCGTCGACTCCAACAGGCATTGAACCGCGTCTCTCGCTATGCCGAAGCGCACAGGTTTCGGTTTTCTTTGGCCAAGACTAAGGTGGTGCACTTCTGCCGCCATCCACGGCTTCAACCCGCTCCATATTTGTTTCTTAATAGGGTGCGCCTGGATGTGGTGGAATCGCACCGTTTTCTTGGTCTTGTATTCGACCGACGCCTCACCTGGGAGGCTCATATTCGCAGCCTTAGGGTCTCCTGTACCCGCACCATGGACATTGTCCGTTCCGTGACGTGATAGGGCTACTGCCCTACTTTTTTATCGATCCTTTGTTCGTTCGAAGCTCGACTACGGATTCGAGTTTTATGCATCCGCAGCCGAGCGTTTATTGCGGAAGGTGGATTCGATCCACCACACCGGCCTTCGCCTTGCGACCGGTGCCTTCCGCACTTTCCCCATTGAGAGCCTGTTAGGCGATGCTGGGGAGATGCCACTTGCTCTGCGCCCCGTGCAGTGCATCACTCGCCTTTACGCGCGAGCCCGGCGCCTCCCTCAGTTGCCAACAGCTCTCACTGCATCCGCAGGTGATCTCGATGGTGCCTATGCCACTGAGAGACGCCAGTCATACCCTAAGCCCTTTGGGTTTAGGGCCAGAAAACTCCTTCGAGAGGTAGATATAGCTCTCGGGCCGGTGGCGCCCCTGGTTCTACCCAGGACGCCACCCTGGAGGCTACCACATTTGGCTATTTGTCGCCACGCCTCTGCTCCCAAAGCTTGTACGGCGCCGGGAGTATTGCGTTCGACCTTTTTGGAGCACACATCGTGTCACGCTGGAACCGTGCCAGTGTATACGGATGTCTCCAAGTCCCAATAGGGGGTCAGCTTCCACGCCGTATCCCCTCTGTTTGAAGTCAGCGGGTCTCTACCAGGCGCTGCGTCTGTCTTCACGGCCGAGCTGGTGGCAATACACCACTCGGTACGGGAGATTACGTGACGTGCCCGTTTCGGAGACCGGATTGTGATCTATAGCGACTCACAAAGCGCCCTGAGTGCTCTCGGGGCATTGGAATCTCCGCATCTCCTGGTTCGCGATATCCGTGACGCCACGGCTTTGGCGAGCCGGGCAGATGTCGAGCTTATCTTCTGCTGGGTTCCTGGACCTGTAGGAATTGCGGGGAATGAGCGCGCCGATGAGGGCGCCAAAGAGTCCGCGAGGACTCTGCGACCGGACCAGCGTTTCGCTCTTCCTCACACCGACTACATGGCAGGAATACGGGCAGCTCTTCGGACTGCTTGGCAAAGAAGATGGGAGACGATCGAAGGGAACTTAAAGTTGCGTGCCATTGCGCCGCGACTGTTCCCATGGACCTATTCCCCAATGCCGCGACGGCTTCAGGTCGCTTTCTGTCGTCTCCGAATCGGACATACTCGTGTGACGCATCGCTATCTGATGGAGCGCTCGCCAGCGCCCTATTGCGACGACTGCGTCGTCCCCCAGACTGTTCGGCAAATTCTTATCGAATGTCTCAGTCTGGGTGATCTTCGTGCACGATACCTGTCCCGGTACCGGGATGGGTGGGGTCGCTACCGCCTGTCCCTTGTGCTCGGGACGAGTTTGTGCACATTGACTTGTGGACTTGTTGACTTTTGGGGGGAGGCCGGCTTCTCCCCTTTAGTTAAGGTTATTTTTGTTTTTTGTTTGTTATTGTTATTTTGTAGGTTGCACTCTCCTGCACCGGGGTGAGGGGGCCCTCCCCCCGCTGCCGGAGATTGTTTCCTGATTGTTAAGTTTTCCAATTTATATCATTGTTATGTTTTCGTATTTTTTTTTAATTAGCCTAGTTCTAGGCTGTCGTGTTTTTCGAACACTTATGCCCAAGTGGGCAGTTGCCAGATGGGCTCTATAAAATTAAAAAAAAAAATAAATATCCCGCAACAACTCACTCAACCTTCTCATCTCCGTAGTCACCATCTGCTCTTACTCCATTGGGAAAATAAAATACAAGTCACCCTTCTCCTTCCTCAAACCACGAGGCAGTCACTATTCGGGCACCAACAATATGTGGCGTCAGGTTCCCGAGGCCTGCAATCACACTGCCTGCCGCTCCTACAGAGCTGCCTGGGTGTTTGAAGGATAATGAAGGGTGGATCTAACTAGCTTTTTCCTTTTTATTTACAGGGCCAGCCCCCTCCCCCCTTCCCAAACAAAAATACAAATGATATATAAAATACAAAATATTAATTCTTATCTTATCGTCCTAATCGACAATTTTATCCTAAGTCTTCTACTATCAGTAAAATATACAAAATATAAATTGCTATAAGGCGCCTGAAATGCTATAATCTTCAATTCGCAATCTAAAATATAGGATATCGCTTATATACAAAAGAATTATTTCTGATGAATTGTACAGATGTTGGTACCAACAATCAAATTAATCAAACTGGCCAATGGATAAAACCAGTATTGGAGGGGGAAATGGAGAGGAAAAGGGAGGCTGGCCCACTTGCTCCTACCTAGGAATTCCTTAGGGTTCCAGGACTTGGTGAAATGCAAATGACTTGTCTTTTTCAAATGATGTGAATGTTTGTTAAATCTATGAAAAAAAAAAAAATTTAATATTAGATACAATGATAATTGGCTGTTGTGCTTTATTGATGTTGGTATTCATTTTATGAAGCCTCTTCGTTCAAGAACTATTTATGAGCCAAAACAACAAAAACAGAAAAAATATCAACAAACTAAATCTACAGTGATTGCCCACAGGGATGGGGGGGGCTGTTTAGACTGTTACACTTGGTATCCGGAGCGACCTTTTCTTCCCTCACTTTGCACCAGGAGGAGTGTTTCCACCTGTACTGAGTTCAGCTCCGTAGCCTTGGTGGACTGCATGCCATCCTGGGATCACCTTAACCTGGATATGATAATAATAGGTGATCACCCACCCTATTCATAAGGGAGCCCTCCTATCTCTACTTATCTTTATTACATACCCTCCTATCCCTTTCCATACTTGCTCTCCTATACATAGTGGTTCTGGCTGCTTAGTGCTCAGGGCACTTCCATCTTATTATGAGGCATAGTCAAGTAGTAGTGTAACTCATTAGGTCTCTACCTGCCGTGAGAGCAAAAATCCCTCAGACTAGGCCAAGTATTATGTATGGGGTGTGCTGGACTGTCGATTCTGTTCACCTCCCTCCAGTATACATATAAGGTGGCTACACAGGCACCATCCTTTATGGCTAAAGTTTCAGGCTAATTTTGCCTAATTGGTGGGCCGAGTTGGCAAAGTCGATCAATGCTGGACCAGGACCGATTATGTGTAAATGATCACATACAGGAATTTCTGATCCTATGGAGACACTTCTCTTAACCTCCTCACTAAGCGGGAGGTCATAGTATCTACTTTCCATGAGGCCCCTTCTTTCTTTGTACTGTGATTATGGGAGGATGATGAAGATCGAGGCACCCATTCATCCATTGGAGGGGCTCTCCTCTCGCCATCTTTGGTCCTGCTCTTGGATAGATCCACCTCTGAAAAGGAGGTGGCCCCATGTGCCTTCTCAGGGGCTCCTCTAACCGTCTTCTACTGGAGAGGAGGTTTAATCCTCTCCTAGGGCTCCGAGTGTGGGCGTTTCGCCCTTACCCCCTTATGTGGAGCCCCCCATGAATGACTGCATCTTTCGATGAATTGCACCCCCCCCCCTATTCCATTACAGGGGACTGCCAAAGTAAGCAGACTGCCAAAAATCGACCGGAATCGAAATTTGCGGGGGTGAGCTTGACTGCACCCTCTCTTCCCCAATGGAGGTCAGTTCGCCGGGGACTTACAAGGATGAGGAGGAACCTTCTCCCTCTGCTGGGGCTCCTTTGACAGCCAAGACCTTCTCCAATTCGGAGGAGAGCATTAGCTAGCTTGATTGGTAGAGATCCGAAGGTGACCTATTTCTCTCGGACGGAAGCCTTCTGGCGAATGCGCTGGATCCATCTGAGGCGGCTATGATTAGTGCCCTTCGGATACTTAATGGATCGTCAGTATTGTGACGCCGCGCTCTACCATGAACTTCGTGAAAGGAGGGGTTTGCGCGAAGGAACTCTTGGACTATTCCATAAATGTTATCGCCTTAGAGCTGGCCGACCATGGAGCGGTCAAAGTCGAACGTATGAGAAGACAACAGGGAGGGTCCTCGAGACCCACCCCTACACTCTAACTTCCAGAGTCTGTGTGTTCTGGTTGATATCGCTACTGCGTGAAGGGATTTGTGCTACTACTATCACCGTTTCGGTCATACGAATTGCTCCTGTATATGTGCAAAGTTAGATATACCTGAAGTTTTTGTAAGTTGCTCCAAGGCCATACACGATTAGTCCCTATTGTGTATGGCCAAGTGTGTCAATTGCAGAGAGCTGCACCTCGCTTCTTCAAAGCATCATGGTGCTTATCTGCTGGAGAAGGAAATCCTGGCCGTTCGGGCTATGGATTGTCTTATTTTGCAAGGCTAAGGACTTAGTCCAGGCGCACCCTGCGCTTCCCGGGACGTTTTATGCCTATTTTTTTAAAAAAGGCACTCTCTGCTCCTGGCATCTTTAGGTCTATGAGCACGGTTGTTTTCATGCCCTTTCGGACCCCTTCTTTGGGTTCTACTCATCCCGTCACTAAGTTGGTAAAGGAATCACAAAGTGTTCTCACCTGTAGTTCATCCTCCGAGAAGCCTAACTCCATTCGCGCGATGGTCTTTTCTTTGAATATAGCCTCCGCTTCTCCTCCAAGCTAGGCCTGGAAGGGCATATTCCTTCAGTGGAATTGTTGCGAATTCCGGGTTCCGAGCAAAACGGGAACTTCGGATGCTCCTCTGCTCCCATTCCCCATTAGCTATCTTTTTTGCAGGAGACCATGCTGGGCGCGTGCCCTTGTCCACCCTCCCGGGGTATAAAGGTTTTGTGACTCAACCACCACGGGCTTGGGGCTGGGTGGGAGCATGTGCCATTTACACCCGGCATGATGTCTATGTTCTTCTCTTTGCAGTGAATGCCTCCTTTCAAGTAATTGCAGTGCATTTCCACCTGAATAGGAGGTATAGTTATTTTTGTGTACATTCCATCAGTCGACTTCGACATCAGGGTCTTCAGCTGCATCTTGGCACTTGCTAAATCCCTGTTCCGGCGAAACCCAACCTTATGTTAAAAGGTTAACCAAAACTGAGCTCTGTCGATTTGTCAGAGAACCCTTCATCAGACTTGAACTTTATACTGTTGCTACCACAAAGATCTAGAAGAGGATTAACAAGATTCGTGCTCATTATGCCAGCGATAATACCCCCACCTTCAGTATGCATTCATTTGTGATAGACAGCTGGGTACTCAGCAACCCTTTGGCTAACTATTTTTGTGCCCTCAGCAGTCTCAGTCGTTACAATAAGGCTTTTTCTCTCCGATAAATTAAACGATGTCTTGTTCCCTCGTTTGAGATGAACTCTTAATCTTCCGTATATTTCCTTGTTGTCCATCCACAAGATGCATGCTCCATTGTCCCTTTGTGGGTCTACTTCTCGCCTTCATGGCAGCCATTATGTTATGATTCAGCATCTTTATCCACACTCTGTCCTGTTCTTACTTGACTTATACATTATATAGGTGGAGGGTTCTTACCCATCATCATGCCACGTTGGAATTGTCATTCTTTGTCAAACCAGACAGACCCAGATTGTTTTGGCTGATCCTTGAATCACCTCTTGCTGCCGTTTTTGTGGTGGGACCAATCATTTTCCCATCTTCTATTGGAAGGTCCTCATTTTGCTATTCTTCAGTTGTCATCTGTCCCCACCCTTTCAAGAGTACCTCGCCTGTTCCTCCTTATTTTCTTTTGACAGAAGAATATTTTAAACACTCATTTTTAAAACTTTTATCGTAGTGGTCGTCCCCCTCTTTTATAATTAATTTGCCTTTATTTGTTTTTACTCCCATATAGAATCCACTTAGATTGGGCAGCTGTCCATTTTGTTCCTTAAATCCTTATTAAATGATATGCTGTACTTTGGAAAATATGTACTCTTGCACACACACACCTATAAATTGTTTCTCCTTTCGAAGCAGTTTTTAAAGATTTGGCAAAATGTTGTTAGCATGAATAAATTTGGCTTCTATGCTCTCTCCTCTCTTTTTGAAATTGGAGGTGCTCAGTCAGGCACTGCATCTGTCTTCACCGCTGAGCTGGTTGCAATTCACTGCTTGCTATTTGAGATTATGCATTGTCCTGTTCCTCCTTATTTTCTTTTGACAGAAGAATATTTTAAACACTCATTTTTAAAACTTTTATCGTAGTGGTCGTCCCCCTCTTTTATAATTAATTTGCCTTTATTTGTTTTTACTCCCATATAGAATCCACTTAGATTGGGCAGCTGTCCATTTTGTTCCTTAAATCCTTATTAAATGATATGCTGTACTTTGGAAGATATGTACTCTTGCACACACACACTTATAAATTGTTTCTCCTTTCGAAGCAGTTTTTAAAGATTTGGCAAAATGTTGTTAGCATGAATAAATTTGGCTTCTATGCTCTCTCCCCTCTTTTTGAAATTGGAGGTGCTCAGTCAGGCACTGCATCTGTCTTCACCACTGAGCTGGTTGCAATTTACTGCTTGCTATTTGAGATTATGCATTGTCCTGCTTCAGAAACAAAATTGTGATTTATATTGACTCACAGAGAGCCCTAATTTCTCTTGAGGCATTAGAATTTCGGCACTCCCTGGTTCTCAGTATGTGTGACACCAGTGCTGTGGCCTATCTGAGATTAGTCAAGATTATCTTCTGTTTGGTTCCTGGAGATGTACGATTGTAGGAAATGAGGGATTCTAAGGGTCGGCAAGGACTTGGAGTACAGACCACCATTTCACTCCTGTGTAGACTAATTAAATAGCAGGAATCAGGTCATCCCTCTAACCTACCATCAAAGAAGCTCTAAAACTGGCAACCAAAACCTAAATTTGCATCCTTGTCCCTGCGATAGTTCTCATGGACCTACTCCACACAGGCCCTGTGGCTTCAGTTCACTTTGTCATTTCCGAAGTAGTTGTCAGGATAGCCCCTTTTAGGAAAAAACAAAAGTGATCTCTAATCCTGACACACTCATGGTGCTAATTCCCATTTGATGGAGCGCTGCTCCCATGCGTCTAGAAGCAATGACTGAATGGTTCCCCAAACTGTCCGTCACATTCTTTCTGAATTTCTCAAGACGAGCGTGGTGGCTACTGCTTGACACTCGTACTTAAATATGATGAATTCGCGCGCACCCAACCGCCGCATTTTTTTATTTCTGGAGGAGGCAGCCCTTCCCCATGGTCTAAATATATAGTCTGGGGGTGTTGGCTGCATGCAAATATGCTAGAGGAAAGTGAGCCTTGGCCTTTTGACGTTTGGTTTCCTTTTTTTTTTAATAGGCTAAGTATAATTAGATTAACTGCTCCTGGCTGTTGTTATCGAGTGTACTTATCATCTATCACTACCGTCATTCAAGAATGGCACCTTGCCACTTTCATACCATAGACTGGAGGTGTGCATACACACACTCTTCAGAGGCCAACAAATGCCTATTGGCAACTCCCTCAGCAGCGCCCTCTGATAGACTACCCTCACTTTTTGTTGAGATCATAATCAAGTGTGAGTACTAAAGAATGAATTTGGGTCGGGTGGGGTCCCTAATATTTCTTCCTCTTGTGGGAATGCTCTCTGGTACGCCATAAATATTGTGAATGCGAGATTATATAATCACTTTTTTTTCAGGAAATGAAATTGCGTTCTTCCACAAACCTTAAAGTAATTTCACAATTTAGTGGTATAGTACCATCGTCACCTCGATCCCTTGATTATGACCCAAATTTGACTACTGGTGTATATTCAAGATCTGAAAGCCCAGGAAAATGCGCCGAAAACTCCATACCTTCCCAATCGACACACACAAATTCACATGCACTGCATCATTCGAGAATAAAAAAGAAAATCTATAAATGCTGCTCCTGTCCTTATCAGACTGCACAGAGGGATGTTTTTAGCATACATTTAAGAACCCACAATGGCGAGAAGCCATTCAAATGCAGCCTTTGCCCTTACCAGACTGCAGGGAAAGGTCATCTTAAAATCCATTCATATACTCACACTGGTGAGAAGCCTTTCAAATGCAATCTTTGCCCTTATCAGGCTACAACGAAAGGAAATCTTAGAAAACATTCAACAACGCACACTGGCGAAAAGCCATTCAAATGCGATATATGCCCTTATCAAGCTGCAGGGAAAGGTCAACTTAAAATCCATTCATATACGCACACTGGCGAGAAGCCTTTCAAATGCAGTCTTTGCCCTTATCAGGCTGCGACGAAAGGAGATATTAAAAGACATTCAACGACGCACACTGGCGAAAAGCCTTTCAAATGCAGCGTTTGCCCTTATCAGGCTGCAGGGAAATGCGCCGAAAACTCCATACCTTCCCAATCGACACACACAAATTCACATGCACTGCATCATTCGAGAATAAAAAAGAAAATCTATAAATGCTGCTCCTGCCCTTATCAGGCTACAACGAAAGGAAATCTTAGAAAACATTCAACAACGCACACTGGCGAAAAGCCATTCAAATGCGATATATGCCCTTACCAGGCTGCAGGGAAAGGTCATCTTAAAATCCATTCATATACTCACACTGGTGAGAAGCCTTTCAAATGCAATCTTTGCCCTTATCAGGCTACAACGAAAGGAAATCTTAGAAAACATTCAACAACGCACACTGGCGAAAAGCCATTCAAATGCGATATATGCCCTTATCAAGCTGCAGGGAAAGGTCAACTTAAAATCCATTCATATACTCACACTGGCGAGAAGCCTTTCAAATGCAGTCTTTGCCCTTATCAGGCTGCGACGAAAGGAGATATTAAAAGACATTCAACGACGCACACTGGCGAAAAGCCTTTCAAATGCGACCTTTGCCCTTATCAGTCTGCCAGAAAAGAAGATATTAAGACACATTCATATACTCACACTGGCGAGAAGCCTTTCAAATGCAGCGTTTGCCCTTATCAAGCCACAACGAAAGGAGTTGTTAGAAAACATTCAACGACTCACACTGGCGAAAAGCCATTTAAATGCGCCTTATGCCCTTATCAGGCTGCAGGGAAAGGTCAACTTAAAATCCATTCATATACTCACACTGGCGAGAAGCCTTTCAAATGCAGGCTTTGCCCTTTTCAGGCTGCAACGAAAGGACATATTAAAAGACATTTAACGACTCACAGTAGCGAAAAGCTTTTCAAATGCGACCATTGCCCTTATCAAGCTCCCAGAAAAGAAGATATTAAGAAACATTCATATAGTCACACAGGCGAGCAGCCTTAAAATGTAGTCTTTGCCCTTATCAGGATCAGAGAAAGAATAATCTTGTAGCACATTTAAGAACCCATTCTGTTGATAAATAACCCTAAAGAGGAGCAAAATGTATCAATGCGCTACAAGCACCGCCTAAACTATTGCACTGCGGATGAATTCATCGAGCGTTTCCATAGTGGTTAGCCGAGTGTGAGACGGTCCACAAACAGAAGGATGCTGCCCAACTCCATTTTATCTGACTTTTTGGTGTTGATCGAATTCTCCTGGGGAGGGCAGGTAGACTAAAAACAAGGGGATTTCTTTACTAAAGAGGTTTTGAAAGGAAGCCGCAGAGTTGACGAAAGAGGACACTATGAGGAGCTCTAAGAACTACGAATAAAAATATAAACCCTAAAACACAAAGGATGACAAGACGGCATGAATGGTATTGTCCGCGGCATCCCTTCCTATTTCCGCCCTTACGTATAGCTCTCGAATGAGCGAAAGTTCTGGTGCGCGGCTTCCCAAGCAACCATTCCCTATCCGAGTCTAGCCGCCTTTTACGACACACTCTGGCGGACGGTATGGGTAGTCTTTCCCAACCTCAAAGGAGAATAAAAAATATATCTTACTAAACTCCCTCCTCAAACAACCAACCTGATGATGGATAAACACAACGGGATCCACTTTAAAAAATTATGGCATATTTTCTTTTCTTGTCATCTTGATCTGAAAATCGCAATTCAAGCCCAAGCTATATCCTCTTAAGAAACCCATTCAGATTAGGGCTTTAAAGAAGACAAAGTTCATAAAATCTTGATTATCTATCATATCTCGGTAACCGTATTATATTATAGACAAAACTATCGGTGTCATTTTGTTTAATAGGGAATATGAATAGCTGTCGGTAAGAGAGGCTCAACCGATTTTTTATAGTTTTGAGTAGTGATGTTAAAGTTAGGGA
Organism: Ceratothoa steindachneri; assembly: GCA_963969495.1. Taxonomy (NCBI): domain Eukaryota; kingdom Metazoa; phylum Arthropoda; class Malacostraca; order Isopoda; family Cymothoidae; genus Ceratothoa; species Ceratothoa steindachneri. Next base: position 19,743,320 of record OZ018334.1, read on the forward strand.
ATAATTGTTACAGATAGAGTTTAAACGTCATTTCGGGGGAGGGGGGGGCACTTGTCCCTCTCCAAGACACTGATGCCCCCCTCCCCTAAGCATTTGGAATAATAGTAAAATTCACTCAAAGGTGTATGATGGGGAAGTGGCCTCTGGTTGAAACGAACGAGACTTAATCGCGTTGCCGCTTGTCACGAGCGCATGGGAGAGGGTGAGGTAGAAGTCTCACTTGTTTGCCAGGTCTGGTTATGTATAGTACACTGGCCTACCATCATGAAACGATTACAGCAAATTTTCGCTCTCTCTCTTTTACCATAAAGAAGAATCAGTATTCTGAGTCTGAGATTGTGAAAAAAGTACAGCAGGACCCCGAAAGAGAAAGTATCAACCACCCTCACTCTAAGCCTAAGGACGAGCAAATAGTAGATGTCCTTCTTACTGCTGCTACTCCATCAACAGTTGGGATAGCCAGCAAGAGCGAGGCGTAAGTTTCATTAAGTTTATAATTATTACTAGAGTAGTTCTACTTATATACTCTAATATTGCTAACTATCTCTGTTACTACTGCTAACCATTCCTGTTACTAATGCTGGCCATGAGCGGTTTTCTTCTGTTCTTAAAAGAGTAAAAACTACTTAACAACAACTGAAGATGAACGTCTATGTAGTTTGATGGTAATGGCCACTGAAAAGAGTCTGGTCAAGTCTTTTGATCTCGAGGAGCTAGTTGATGATTTTGCTCATCTGAAGCCTCGTCGCTACCCTTTGCTCTAAATGGGCTACAAAGTTCAAACCAGTTAGGGTATTATCATATTTATGATATTTTTAATGTATATGGAGATTAAATTACCTCAATTACACTCTTTTTAATATGATGCAATTATAGATTTTTTTTGAGGAATCCTTTGATATTGGTAAAGAGTTTTCTTTCTTATGTTTAAATTTTTTCTTAACTAAATAATGTATCTATCATTTATACGCATTACTGTGTAAACATTTGCTATATTTGTATATTAATGATGATGGTAATTAAAATGGACACACATGTGCAGTATCTTTTTCCTTGGAATTGAATCACAACAGTTGTTTGGAATGATTATAGATATGATCTGCGTGGGTATGGCACATCTGCGTGTTGTTTTATTTAACTCAATATACAGCTCTTATATGGCTTCAAAATGGGCATAAATTTTCTTGGTGGCGTTTACAGCCCACCCCCCCTCGAACCCACCAGCTGATATGGCTCGCCACCCGGTACCATAAGTTCTAGACGTTTGACCCCCCGCAAGGAAAACCTTAAATGACTTCACTGCTCACTTAACGGTTTACTACGTGGGGTGTTTATCGTATGCGTCCCGCAATAATAATAAGGTTCCCATGCCCAGCGATGAAAACGGTAAAACAACTCTTGATCACCCGAGCTTAGCCTCTTCTTCTTTCAGACAGCCTGTATTTCTCCCCTATTTCGTCGCTTTTCATAAAACCTCTCCCACAACTTTCTCTGGTCAGCCTCTAATTTCACAAGGTAGATGCTGACCTTCTTCTCGGCCAACCGTCCTGGATCGGAGCTGAGGGGGGAGGGGCCAATGTTCCCTAATCCCTGAGCTCCGGTATGGGGTGGTTGGTTTTTAACAACCTGCTTCATCCCCACCCATACCTTCCTCACATCCCTTTTCCTCTCGTCTTCAAAATCTAACTGTTTTACGCCGTGTTTAAGGTGGAGCCTCTATGCCGATGGACTGCAAGGCCACCAGGCGGGAGGGGTGGTCTTAAATGGCGGCGCCTGGCTCTGCCGGGCTTGTAAGCACCTCTCGCAGTGCGGGCTACTGCGAGAGGTGATGCGCGATTGCATCCCGTGTAAAAAAGAGAGTCACCATGCCCAATGATGAGTATAAAAAAACCCAACCCCCAACTTCACCTATAACATCGACAGAGCCGCCCTTGGGCAGCTCCAGCAAAAAAATGGAGCCCCCCCCCCTCCTGTGCTTGCTCAGGCGACCCTCCATATATCTCTAACCGGAGAGGAGGCTTACTCCTCTCCTTCGCTTACGGGTGTAGGGGACTCCCCTCACCCCCTTCTCTGGAGGTGCTTTCGGGCGCCTCCCTTTTACCAGCGGAGGTCCCCTCTGTTCTTTCCAAGGGGACTGCCAAGAAAGCCAGCAGGCAGCCCTTAGCCAGCCGCTCCACATCGAAGCGGCTCAGTAGGGCAAACCCCCTTAGGGGGGAGAGGGAAGCCAGGCCCCTTCGGTCGCTTCCCTCAAAAGACCTGCTGGCAAGAATATTGAACCTTGCCGGGGTCAAGGCCCATGCCTCCCCAAAGAAGACTAGTGACGATACTGCCAACGGGACCTGCGATGTCTTGGGGAGGGGGGGGTGGCCAACTGGAGGCCCCCCCTGAGATAGACATGGTCCTTGAGGAAACCCAACCTCAGACGGTAGGGCCTTCCATGGGGGAGAATCCTGGCTCGGCGCCAAGCACCGAACCCGAATCCGCCCCTATGCAAGGTCCTCCTCAAACGGCTGTGGTTTCCGAAACAGTACAAGGAGGGGAGGGATCTCCTCCGACCAGTGACCCCACGACTACCAGGACCTTCTCCATTTAGGAGAATGACCTGGCTGAGGCCGGTCCATCTGGCCTAGGGGCTTCTTCCGGCGGAGGTGAGAAGCGAGTTCATTCCCCGCCCTCCTCTCCAAAAAAGAAAAAGAAAAAGACGGGACTCTGCTCCATCCGTGGGGGCTGCGGGAACGGATGGGTTTGCTGCCACTCTGGCAAGCGACCAAGCCAAGATCGGCACATCCGCCCCCTCTGCCCCCCCCGGTTGCGGAGCCCCTGACTAAGAACAAAAGTGCACAGGGCGGAGCCTCGATGACATCGGGGCCCCTCATTCAGAGGTTACCTGGCGTTTTCGAGCCCGCTGGTTTCAAACGCTTCCTGGTTATTCGCTCCACTGATGGCACCATGTTGTCCAAGGGCAACATGATCCATCAGAGGAGAGGATTAGCTAGTACAATTGGTAGAGAGCCGAAGGTGACCTGTTTCGCGGTGGGAGCCTTCTGGCGAATGCGGCGAATCCCGCCGAGGCGGCCAAGTGCTCTTCGGACACTTCATGGCACCCCGGTGAGTGTAACACCGCACTCTACCATGAACTTTGTGAAAGGAGTAGTTTATGCGAGGGAACTCGTTGACTACTCCATTGAGGACATCACCCTACAGCTGGCCGACCATGGATCGGTCAAGGTCGAATGTGTGATGAGAAAACAGGGAGGGGCCTCGAGACCTACCCCTACACTCTTCGTCACGTTCGACTGTGACAAGCTCCCTGAGTCGGTGCGTGCCGGTTGGTACCGCTACCGCGTGAAGGCATTCGTGCCACTGCCGCGACGGTGCTATTACTGTCACCGCTTCGGCCATACGAATCGCTCATGTAGACGTGCAAAGTCGGGGTCACCCGAAGTCTGTGTAAATTGCTCCAAGGTCGCACACGATAAGTCCAAATCGTGTGTGGCCAAGTGTGTCAATTGCGGAGAGCTGCACTCTGCTTCTTCGAAGCAATGTGGTGCATATCTCCTTGAGAAAGAAATTCTGGCCGTTCAGGCCCAGGATCGACTCATTCCGCGAGGCTAAGGACTTGGTCCTTGCGCGCCCGGCTCTGCCTGGGACATCATATGCCTCAATAGTTAGAAAGGCACCCTCTGCTCCTGGCCCATCCAGGCCAACGAGCATGGTTGTTTCCGCGCCCATTCGGAGCCCTTCTGCGGGCTCTACCCAACCCGGGCGCTCCCCTTGTAAAGCTGGTGGCAAAAAGGGTTCATACCCAGCCCCGGCTAAAATCAGGGCTCTTCCCTCTCTCCCCAGCGTGACCGTTTCCCGTATGGCGAAACTGCCACGCGCCTCCACCGAGACGTTAAACTCACAGGAGGCAACACCCCTGAAGATGGTCGCTAGGCCATCTTCCGAGGCTCCTAAAGCTGTCCCCCGAAAAGAGGACAGCAACAAAGGTGCTTCGGCTCCTTCGCCCACTCGCCGAGGTGTAGCGAGTGGCTCGGAGACGGTGGTTCCTCGAAAAGAGGGCCCCCCGCCTCTGAAGCCGCAACGCCCGCCTAAGGTTTCGAGGCGGAGGGAGGAAAAGACTCGCATGGCGAGCCCACCCTTCCCCAATAAGTCATCGAAGGCGACAGCGCCCGGGGTTCTGCCCCCTGGAAGCGTACGGCCATTCCCGTGATGGTCTTCTATTTGAGGAGGGCCCCCGCGTCTCCTCCGAGCTAGGCCAGGAGGGCATATTCTTTCAATGGAATTGCCGTGGACTCCGGGCCAACTGGGAGGAGCTGCGGAGGCTCGTCTCGTCCCGTTCCCCGTTAGCTATCGTATTCCAAGAGATCATGCTAGGTGCGTGCCCCCCGCCCTCCTTCCCGGGGTATAAGGGTCTTGCGACCCCACCACCGCGGGATGGCCGGGTTGGGGGATGCGCGGTTTACACCCGGCATGATGTCTCCGTTCTTCCTTTCTCTTTAGATACCTCCTTTCAGGCCGTGGCTGTGCAGCTGCATCTGGATAGGAGGTATACTATCATTTCTGCGTACATTCCACCGTCAGCTGACTTCGACGCGGGGGACTTCCGCCGCGTCGTGGCACGTTTGCCGAGGCCCTATCTCTTGCTTGAAGATTTGAACGGCAGGCATCCTCTCTGGGGAGATTACTCCATAAATCCTAGGGGACAAGTCCTTGCCGATCTGAACGAAGAGCTTGAGATGGGTGTCCTAAACGTGGATGATTTTACGCATCACTGTCCGAGAACCGCTTCATTTTCTTGCCTTGACCTATCTTTGTGCTCTTCGGATGCACAGCCTGATTTTGATTGGGGGGTGGTCGATGACCTCCATGGTAGTGATCACTTTCCCATTGAAATATCATTTTCAGGGCAACTGCCGCCTGAGAGACCACCTCGGTGGTGCTTGGCGCGGGCGCGGTGGCCTGCATTTCAGGAAATGACTGAATTCTCTATCTCAGTCGAGGAGTTTAGGTCGGTAGATGAGGCCGTTGAGTTCTTCTCCGGCAACCTCATCGCCGTGGGCTTGACTACTATTCCTAGGACGTCTGGCCGTTTTTCACGCCGACCACTCCCATGGTGGTCGGCCGAGTGTGAGACGGCCCTCAAACAGAAGCGTTATGCCTACATGCGCTATAAGCGCCGCCCGAACGATTTAACTGTCGTTGAATTTCGTCGGGCTAGGGCTAGGTTCCGGTCTATTTCGAAGCACGCCCGCCGCTCTTCTTGGCGCTCATACATGTCTTCACTTAACGGGAAGACCCCTTTAGCTGAGGTGTGGAAGCGAGTCAAAAGGATTCGGGGCAAGTTCTCGCAGGACCCCCCTCCCGTTCTCCAGGAGAATGGGACCGTAATCTCGGACCCCGCGTCCGTGGCGGAATCCTTCGCGACCGCTTTTTGGGCATTCTCTAGTCGGGATGCTGCTCAGCTAGCATTCAATGCACGTCGTGATGTCGCGGAAGGCCGCCGGCTGGACTTTACCTCCAGAGGCGGAGAACCCTTCAACGACAAGTTTACTGTGAGTGAGTTGCGCTCCGCTCTCGCTTCGTGCGCGGACACCGCCCATGGTCCGGACGATGTCCCGTACGCCATGCTTCAACACCTAGGTGAGCGAGGCATGGCCTTTCTTTTAGATTTGTTCAACAGGATCTGGGTGGAAGGTCTTCTCCCAGACTCCTGGCGAATCGCTACTGCGCTTGCCTTTGGCAAACCGGGGAGAGATCACTCTACTCCGACCGGTTTCCGCCCAATCTCTCTAACCTCTTGCGTGTGCAAGTTGATGGAGAAATTGGTAAATGTTAGATTAGCCTTTTTCCTAGACAGCGGAGGCCATCTGTCTTCTGCACAGTGCGGCTTCCGCAAGTACCACTCCACGTCGGATTCTCTGCTCCGACTGGAAAATGCCGTCTGCGAGGCTTTCCTTCGTAGACAGCACTACGCCACGGTGTTTTTCGATCTGGAGAAGGCCTATGATACCGCATGGCGATACGGTATCATGGAGACTCTCCACACGATGGGGGTGAGGGGACGCCTCCCAATGTTTATATCTGAATTTTTGCGAGATCGTCGATTCCGCGTACGGGTGGGGGGAGCCCTCTCTGGCCCAAAGGAGCAGCAAGAGGGTGTCCCGCAGGGAAGTGTCCTCAGTGTCACACTCTACCCTGAGCATCAACGGCATCACCACGGTGCTGCCGGAAGATGTTCTCGCTACGCTCTATGTGGACAACCTTTCGATCTCTTTTGGCGCGGCCCAGATGCCAACTCTGGAGCGTCGACTCCAACAGGCATTGAACCGCGTCTCTCGCTATGCCGAAGCGCACAGGTTTCGGTTTTCTTTGACCAAGACTAAGGTGGTGCACTTCTGCCGCCATCCACGGCTTCACCCCGACCCAGATTTGTTTCTTAATGGGGTGCGCCTGGATGTGGTTGAGTCGCACCGTTTCCTTGGTCTTGTATTCGACCGACGCCTTCACCTGGGAGGCTCATATTCGCAGCCTTAGGGTCTCTTGTACCCGCGCCATGGACATTCTCCGTTCCGTGACGTTCAGCGCTTGGGGCGACGATAGGGCTACTGCTCTACTTTTTTATCGATCCTTTGTTCGTTCGAAGCTCGACTAAGGATGCGAGTTTTATGCATCCGCAGCCGAGCGTTTATTGCGGAAGGTGGATTCGATCCACCACACCGGCCTTCGCCTTGCGCCCGGTGCCATCCGCACTTTCCCCATTGAGAGCCTGCTGGTTGATGCTGGGGAGATGCCACTCGCTATGCGCCGCGTGCAGTGCATCACTCGCCTGTACGCGCGAGCCCGGCGCCTCCCTCCCTCGCCAACAGCTCTCACTGCATCCGCAGCTGATCTCGATGGTGCCTATGCCGCCGAGAGACGCCAGTCATGCCCTAAGCCATTTGGGTTTAGAGCCAGGAAACTCCTTGGAGAGGTAGATATAGCTCTCGGGCCGGTGGCGCCCCTGGTTCTGCCCAGGACGCCACCCTGGAGGCTACCACATTTGGCTATTTGTCGCCACGCCTCTGCTCCCAAAGCTTGTACTGCGCCGGGAGTATTGCGTTCGACCTTTTTGGAGCACACATCGTGTCACGCTGGAACCGTGCCAGTGTATACGGATGGCTCCAAGTCCCATGATGGGGTCGGCTTCCACGCCATATCCCCTCTGTTTGAAGTCGGTGGGGCTCTGCCAGGCGCTGCGTCTGTCTTCACGGCCGAGCTGGTGGCAATACACCACTCGGTACGGGAGATTACGCGACGTGCCCGGTACGGAGACCGGATTGTGATCTATAGAGACTCACAAAGCGTCCTGAGTGCTCTCGGGGCATTGGAATCTCCGCATCCCCTGGTTCGCGATATCCGTGACGCCACGGTTTTGGCGAGCCGGGCAGATGTCGAGATTATCTTCTGCTGGGTTCCTGGACACGTAGGAATTGCGGGGAATGAGCGCGCCAAAGAGTCCGCGAGGACTCTGCGACCGGCCAGCGTTTCGCTCTTCCTCACGCCGACTCTATTGCAGGAATACGGGCATCTCTTCGGACTGCTTGGCAAAGAAGATGGGAGACGGTCGAAGGGAACTTAAAGTTGCGTGCCATTGCGCCGCGACTGTTCCCATGGACCTATCCCGCAATGCGGCGGCGGCTTCAGGTTGCTTTTTGTCGTCTCCGAATCGGACACACTCGTGTGACGCATCGCTATCTGATGGAGCGCTCGCCTGCGCCCTATTGCAACGACTGCGTCGTCCCCCAGACTGTTCGGCACATTCTTGTCGAATGTCCCAGTCTGGGTGATCTTCGCGCACGACACCTGTCCCGGTACCGGGATGGGCGGGGTCGCTACCGCCTGTCCCTTGTACTCGGGATGAGTGCCTGCACATCGACTGGTGGACTTATTGACTTTTGGGGGGAGGCTAGAGCCTAGAACTAGGCCAGTTTTAATACGGCGACTAATGCCCAAGTAGGCAGTCGCCAGGTTTATCTCTTAAAAAAAACAAAAAAAAAAACCCGCCTGTCCCTTGTACTCAGGGCGGGTTCGTTCACACCAACCTGTGTATTTTTAGACTTTTTGGACGAGGCCGGCCTTCTCCCCCTTACTTAATATTCAATTATGGATCGCGCTCTTCTTCGGCGGGGGAGGGCGGCCTTCCCCCGTCGACGGAGCTCACTCTATATTTTTTCAATTTGTTTTTCTTTTGCTTTTTGTTTGTATTTTTTTATTTGGCTTTTAATATAGCCTAGATTTATGCTAGCTTGAGTACGGCTACCTATGCCCTCGAAGGCAGTCGCCAGATGACTTATATATATATATATATATATATATATATATATATATATATATATATATATATATATATATATATATATATATATATATATATATATATATATATATATGAAATATCTTGATCACCCTCTTTGGACCAGGCGAGTTCGAAGCCTACGCGACAGCCTCTATCTAGTCCTCAAGCGGAAATCGTCGCAACAAGCCAACATAACACTTCGAGGTCGCCCCCTCGCAATATCAACCAACCTTCTAGTACCTGTGTTGGTTTACCTTGTAGCATGTGTTTCAAGTCCCGCGCTTCAGGGGGCCCGCATGGATTTAAAAAAAATAGCAATTATTATGTTTCTTGCCCTTCGGCACAGAAGGCCAAGAGAAAATAATTATTCATTTTTCTGATTTTATATATATATATATATATATATATATATATATATATATATATATATATATATATATATATATATATATATATATATATATATATATATATAAGAAAACTTCACTAGAGCATACTGCATAGTATAATAAGTCCGCCATTATGTTATAGTAGTACATTGTGTTCTTTCAAAAGGAAACAAAAGTGTACAAAATAAAACCATCTGTTTTTCAGTCGAGTCCTCCAAGCATACTAACAGTTCTTTTAAATTCTTCAGATAATTATTTCTCTCGCTGCAACGGAAATTTGGTGGGTGGGTGGGTGAGATACAATAAATAAATAAATAAATATATATATATATATATATATATATATATATATATATATATATATATATATATATATATATATATATATATATATATATATATATATATATATATATATATATATATATATATATATATATATATATATATACTTACATAAACGGGTAGGGACCCCGCAGCTCCTTAAACCGGCCCTGTCTAGTGCTCAACAGCACCCCAACCTTAGCCGAAAACCAACCACAAACCTACATGACATCCTAGCTCTCTGTTTGGTCTCGCTATATATCTCTATATGTTCCAGAAGAACAAAAGGTCTGTGGCTTACATAACTACCACGCCTTAAGAGAAGAATTTCCTAAATCTGACTCTTACTTCTCAATTGCTGCCTCACGCTCGGAGATGATATTCCGGACTACTACTGAGTCATTTTACCAACGCCTGCTTAGCCTACAGTCTCGGCTTTCTAAAAATCTCGGCCAGTGACAAGAATGAATTTAATTTCAGGACCTACACAGTTGTAGTGGATAACTTTCCAGGACCTGACGCCACAGACGAGTTATGGTTTCCATTATCAAAGAAGTCTTTATCGACAAACAACGTAATGTTGAGTCAGTCAGTATTTTTAAAAGCCTTCTCGTTCTTCCACTGCGTTTAGGGTTGCTAAGATAATTCTAAATAAAACAAACCCTACCAATGTTGATAAAATTTGCAGAAGAAGAACTCCCCACCCTATTCAGTCAGTAAATCAGTAAGCCAGTCACAAGGGCATCCTCCAGCCTAAAGATTAATTAGGCCTAAAGAAGTAGGGTTTGTCACCGGTTATGCGGTGCTCGTCTCCCAAGAATATAGACTCCTTGACCGGTGACCCATCGAAGAATGGAAAAGAAGTAGGCCTGGCGAATTCTCTATCACAAATTAGAGTCCACCTTAGCCCAGCCACCCACTTAGCACCGTCGATTACTGGTGACCCCCTTTGCTTGAATTAGAGGAAGGATCAGAACGAACAACGGGCAGAACTTAAGGAATCAGAAGTCGCCAACGAAAACACCATTGAACCTACTGTCAGCGTAAGAAGAAAACTATCTGGCGAACGGAGCAGCAGTGAAAATGGGAAAAGGAGGCAATTTCTACACACCGGACCACTGCAAATAACACAAACAAGATGAAGATCGACGAACTGACGCCATATATTCGGGTATTTTTTTTTAAATTAATAACAAGCATAGAAAGAAAGTGGTGTTGTAGCAGGCCGAAATTCTAGACTCTAACCCCAAGCGATTCAACCCGCTTCCTACACTAATTCGGACGTGAAAAATCGAGGGAGAAATGAAACAGATTGTATGTATAGTCCTGTATTCACAAATAAATTACAATAATATTTACAAGAGAAAATTGAATTTTCTTATAAGAATTCAATGAAAAAAATGTGTGCACACCACAAACAAGGCCAAAATTCCCCAATCGAAAAAAAAACGATAAAAAAAACGGACGAAAAGAAGAAAATTATACAATAACACTAATCGGTACTGAGTCAAACAATGTGCGTGCAAATAAAAAATTAAAAGAAAAACTGAATGGTACAAGATACTTCAATCAACACCATACGATGCTTCTAAAACATAACAGGGGTACAGGGGTATCCCTCGAGAGTTAGGGGGCAAGGCTAGCCAAGGCTGTATAGTTCTCGGTTCAAGATGAGGGGTGGCGAAACCAGGTTCGGTCATGATTTCCAATGAGAGGTGTAAACCCTCCTATCAGGGCGAGGGTAGAAGCAATCTCGGCCTCTTTCCAACTTGCGCTAGAAGTTCGTTACTCCCACGGTTGCGTCCACACGGTCTCCACTCTATGGTCGAACTCGGTAAATCTTCTTTAATCTGACAACACTCTTCCTCGCTAACGTTTTTTTGAAATGTATATAAATATTAGGCTTTTAACCTATTTTTAACTCTCTTTTCTCTGAAAAGAGAAAACAAACATCAATAAAATTGAAAACAAAACAAAATTTAAATGCCATTTATTCACACACAACGCTCGCACAGAGGGAGGGAGAGGGTATTGGGAAAGGGGTCGGAGAATGGCCCTTCACACACACACTCACATTCGCTCCACTACACCCCTCCTTCCTTAGGCCATTCGACCACAGTCACTCACAATACACTCTCAATCCTTACTCACGGTACTTTTTATAATCAATCGCTTCCTTCTGCACCCATTCACACTCGTCTCCTGGTCCCTGGCTACGCGTAGCAATCTGTCGGGGTTGTTCCTCAGTCGTCCTGTTAGTCTCCTCTTCACTTTTGATCATGCCGTTCACCATACTTTTAGCCTTCATCACCAGTTCTCCCATCTCTCGACATAACTCTTTCATACTCTTCCTTTCAGAACCTTCACTCTTCATACCCACATTCATCAGCTCCTCACTCACAGCTCTCATTCAACTCAAGGTACACTCTTGCGAAACAGACAAATCACTCGCATCCCCTTTACTCTCAGCGGCTACACCGGAAACCCCTTCAACTGGTTCCCACCAGAAGCCAGAAAAGTCAGTCACCTCCTCATTCTCCACATCAAATTCACATCTACCCTTACCATTCATAAAACCAGAAAAATCAGCCACACTAAATTCACTCTGCCCAAACACATTATCATTCATACTGTTCCCAAAACTGGCAAAATCAGCCACAGGCAGCTCACTCACTTGTCTACTTACACCAGCAAAATCACTCACCTGCTTATGCAAACACTCAGTCTCTCTCTCAAGCTCCCCCATAACAGAAAGACTGCTCAGACCTACTTTCATTCTTCCTTTCACTCTTCTTTGTATGCTTTCTACTCCTCGAGACCAAGACAAGCTCTTTCCCAGACAGATCCATACTACCACATTCCTTCTCATCATCATGCACCTTATCTCTCTCTCTCTCTCTCTCAACCACCTTGTCGTCGGTGAGAGAGCTTGCGTGATCTTCCTGAGTTAAGCTAGCTAAGCTGGGGGACTTTTAGTCCGGTAGGGTCACCCATGCCAGTAAGGTAGCTGTAGTAGGATCCAGACTAATAGTTGTCAAACTTCTCTACCACTTCTTTGACGCGTCAACTTGCATCCCCCTACCAACCTCTTCGATTCTGTTAGTACTAAGTTTCACCAACTCTCTTCAACTGTCAAAAAATCAAAACAAAAACCCAATAACAAAAAACAAACCTTCATCTCTATTACACATAAGTTGTTTATTAATAAGGGCCTCACCAGCTTCCTTATGCCGCGTGAGAAGAGAGGCTTTGGAACCTCTTTAAATAATGCTTTGGAGCATTATTGAAGGGATCTCAGGCGTTTGGGGTACGATTAATGGAGAAATGCTAGGTACCCCTTAGAAGCTTTCTCCTAACGTGTAATTGCCTGACTAGCTCCCTGTGACCGATACTTGGTGAATAAAGGCTCAACTGCTCTTTGGTGAGAGAGCTTTTGTGCCTTGCTGCCAGATCAGCTAAAGATCTCGGATGAAGTCGTGGGCACTTAGCTTTACTATTTGCCTCAAGTCTGGCCGTTTTTAGTTGATTAGTAGGGCTTAGTAGGAAGACAGTTACACCTCAAGCACCCTTGTCGAAAAATCAGAGAACCAGTTCACTGGGGCTCTCGTGCTGCTCAGTTGGGAGCTGCGGCACGATTGGGGACGTCCGGCCCAGGGGGGACCTTAGGGTTGGTGTGCTTGGTCAAAGGGTTTCTGTTCGCCGAACGACCGAAAACCTCCTGGAAATAGGCGGATGTGATTAGTGCGAGAGAAAATCACAACCAAAAAACCCTTTTTCAATGCGTATGGTCCCAGAGTTTTGTAAGATGGCGAAGAAGATGCAGTGAGACTTCGGGGGCAGGAGTTGCAAGGAGCTCACAGATGCCGTCAGTGTCTGTGACTTCTGCGAACTCGAGAAGCGCCTGGGCGAGAGCATCGCTCAACTGAGAGAGGAGAACTCCCTCCTTAAAAGGGAAGTTCAACTCTTAAAAACAGAGAGATGCAGATGCTCAGGCGAGAAGGCTCCCGACGTCCAACAGCCGATTTCTTCTGCTGAAGGGCTTGCTCAACGAGCCAAAAAGAAGAAAAGAAAGAAGAGAAAGTAGAAATAGAGGAAGAGAAAGTAGAAAGAGAAGAAGAGAAAGTAGAAAGAGAAGAAGAGAAAGTGGAAACAGAGGACGAGAAAGTAGAAGCAGAAGAAGAGAAACGGGAAACAAAAGAAGAATAACAAAGGAAGACAAGAAGAGGAATAATAATAAGAAGAAGAAGAAGAAAAAGTTAGAGATACAAGAGGAAAGCGGCAAGTCACCTCCGAAAGAAAAGACTAAGTCGTCTGCAGACAAATGTGCAAGAGTCACCCTTATTGGTGATTCTCAAGCACGGGGTCTAAAGCCCCTGCTAGCGGCCCGCCTTCGCACAAGCGTTAAGGTGAGCTGCCTCCCAAGCTGTGGGAATAAGCAGGTAAGAGCTGAGGCCGAGAAGTCTCAGATTTCAGAGACTTCAGTCGTTGCCCTTATGGTAAGTGCCAACGACCTCTACCTCAGAGGAGGTAGGGTAGGCCCTACAGGCGAGATATGAGGACAGTTATGGGCGCTGTCGACGACTGTGGATTGAAAACCTGCAGACGCGTCGTGGTGGGGATGCTCCCGAGGTGGGGTCCAAGCCGGACTGCCCACTTGAGGAACATGTCGCTAAACAGGCGCCTTGCAGACCTCTGTACGGCGGAGGGTGTCTTTTTTTGTCGACCCGTACGCCGTATTCTATGGTAGAAAAAAACTCTACCAAAGGGACGGGGTGCACCTCTCCTTTAAGGGCAAGGCGTTCCTAGCTAACCTCATCCAGGATGTCGTGGAGCGCACCCAAAGGAGTGTCCGGCCCATTGGGAAGGCGGACGTACGCCAGTACGCCCGAGTCACTCCCCAAACAACCTTCTCGGAGGTTGTCAAAAATGGTGCCACCGCGACAACCAAGAAGCCGGGAAACGGAAGAGTATAGGGGGTCTTACATTAGGGGACTCCCTGAAAGTTCTTCTGTTCAATGCGAGGTCAATCAGGAACAAGTTTCCTGAGCTCCGTGGCCTCGTAGCGACAGAAGAACCCGAAATGGTAACCATAACAGAATCGTGGATAAAAACCTCAAACCGAGACTTTGAAGGCGAATTCACGGTTCCTGGCTACCAACTCTTCCACAAAGATAGGCCAGACAGAGAGGGTGGCGGTGTAATGTTGTATGTCAAGGATACAATTTAATCTACGAACTCCAACAATATATCCGACCACGAGATCCTAGGCGTTGACCTAGAGATAGGTCCTGTCAGATACAGGACCCTGCTGCTTTACAGGCCCCCTTCTCAACCCGTTGAGAAGGACAGGGAACTGTACCAGCTGCTGGGTGAGCTTGTTCAAGGCAGAGTGTGCATCGTTATGGGCGACTTCTACAGCCAAGTTGACTGGGAAACCATAGCAGCCTGTGGCGAGAGCGCGCTACTCTTGGAGTTCGCCAACAACGAGTTCCTCACTCAATGGGTCAGAGAACCGACGAGAGGAGACAATATCCTCCACTTGGTCTTCACCTCTGAGGATGATATCGTTGAGGATCTCTCTGTAGGCGAAGAGCTCGGTGGCAGTGATCACCAGCTAGTTAGATTTAGCGTCAAGATCCTGAAGGTAAGGTCTGTTGCCAGTCAATCAAGGAAACTTGACTTGAGAAGAGCAGACTTTGCAAGCCTTCGTGCTGGACTGACTGACGTGAGGCTAGAAGTGTGCGATGCTGTTGAAGACTCGTGGAATAGTTTCAAAACCACATTCATGAGTCTTCAATCGCGTTTCATCCCTCTGAAATGCTCCCGTCGGTCTTTTGTTTAACCAAAGTGGTTTAATCGAGAAATCGGCCAATTGCTTAGGGAGAAGAAAACTGTGTACCGGCAATCGAAGATCTCGGGTGACTTTGACGAATACCGGAGGCTAGCCAGGAGAGTGAAGTCCAGCATAAGGGCGGCTAAGCGTACTGAGGAACTCCGAGTGGCGAGACTCTGTAAAGAGAATCCCAAGGAGTTCTTTGGATATGTAAACAGCCGTAAACCAATCCGTCAAACGATTGGCCTTTTGAGGAATGATGAGGGGACATTAAAGCATTCAGATGCAGAAAATGCTAACCTCCTCAACGACTACTTCTCTTCAATGTTTACTGAAGAGTGTGGGTCCCATCCCCCAGCCGACGGATTCCTACTCGGGGGGGGGGGTAAAAGCTGGAGGATATGGACTTCACCGAAGGAGAAATCAAAAAGAAGATCAGTGACCTAATGACGAATAAGTCACCTGGCCCGGATAGGTTTCAACATGTCGATCCGGACCGAATGCGTTCTTAGAGACTGGCGTGAGGCGGAGGTGACTCCTATCTTCAAGAAAGGAGACCGTAACCAACCGTCGAACTACCGACCTATCAGTCTGACTTCGATAGTCGGTAAACTCATGGAAAGCATGATGGTGGACAAAATGATGTCGTATTTAGAGTCAAACCTGCTACTGAGGAGTTCCCAGCACGGCTTCCGAAGGCAACGGTCATGCCTGACGAACCTTGTAGAATTCTTCCACTTCGTTTTCAGTGAGCACGATCGGGACAAGGCGGTGGATGTGGTCTACCTAGACTTTCAGAAAGCCTTTGATAAGGTACCACACCGCCGCCTTCTCCGGAAAGTGCGAGCGCTTGGCATAGACGGAAAAGTATCCGGCTGGATCGAGAACTGGCTAAGTGGCAGACGGCAACGGGTGGTGGTGAATGGACAGGCTTCTGAGTGGGTGCCCGTTACTAGCGGGGTGCCTCAAGGTTCTGTCCTGCGAGCACTACTATTCATCATCTACGTCAACGACATGGACGGTGACATGGTTGCCAAGATTTCCAAATTTGCCGACGATACCAAGCTTGGTATGAACGTTGCAAAGGATAGAAATACTGCCCGCCTGCAGGAAGATCTTGGGAAGATTGGGGAGTGGTCGGACACGTGGCAAATGCCTTTTAACGTGGGCAAATGCAAAGTGATGCATATCGGCCACAGAAACCCCCAATTTCAGTATATCCTTAAGGGCACTGCTCCTGAATCGAGTGACACTGAGGACGACTTGGGTGTAACTATTACTAGCGACTTCAAGTTCTCGAAACAGTGCATCGAGGCAGAGAAGAAAACCCAAAGGATGTTAGGCTACATAAAGCGCCAGTTTGGATACCGTAACAAGGAGATAGTACTTTGTCTGTACAACTCCCTCGTTCGGCCGCACCCTGGAGTATGCCGTACAATTTTGGAGTCCTTGGTTTCGAAAGGATATCGCAAGGTTGGAACGCGTACAAGCCAGGGCAACCAAACTGATTCCCTCTATCCGACATAAAAGTTATGAGGATAGACTAAGGGAATTAGATCTGTTCTCGCTGGAAACCCGTAGACTGCGTGGTCAGCTCATCGAAGTTTTCAAAATACTTCGAGGGTTCGACAATGTTGACTAC